>JBANCV010000600.1:0-13704 GCA_037040105.1 Amiota albilabris | reverse complement strand
CCCCCAACCAATGAGAATCGGGGGTTTTTTTCGGGTGGTGGAGCAGTTTTGGTTTTGTTGAAACAAAGAAAAACTCCACCCACGGAAAAAAAGAAAAAAAAAAAAAAAAAAAAAAAAAAAAAAAAACGTTTATCCCACAAATAATAAAAATAAATAAGAAATTCTAAAGTATAAATGAACAATTAATTCCTTGATTCGAGTAAGATTTGTATTGTATAAGTTAATGTTAATCTGGCTAGGCAAGGCGTATGTGTATCGGACACAACGACCAACTGGGCTATTGCACCGCGGAGTGAATGTGCTGGGAGCCCTGCGGACGATCTGCCTGACGAAACGACCTGTCTGACGAAGGGTGGTCTTATGGTTAGAGTGGAGTCAGTATACATAGTGCATTTCAATATTGTGAACACAATATTTCTATGATAGCTGGGCGATCCAGTAATACTGGGATCTTGAAATTTATATGTTTGTTGAATATGGATTAGACACTTATAGTGCCTAATTTTAGTTCGATAACACAAAAAACAAAAACTGAGGGACAAGTTTGCATGCATTCAGACGGACTTAGACTAAACAAGTTGTCTCGTCGAGCTGATCAACAATATACATATAGTATATACTCTATGGGGTCTTCGATGCCTCTTTCTGCCTGTTCACTGACAAGCTTATAATACTCTTCACGTAGTACTTCTACTTTTGAACGCAATGAAATCTGTGTAAATTAAACATAATTAAAGTAATGGTTTAATTGTATTGGAGTTATAGTATAAAACAAAATAAGTACAAATTATAATAGTAGTAGGTAAGTAAAGGCCATCGGTTGTAACGACATGATGCTGAGGCATACTTTCTTTTTCTGATTAAAGAATTTAGAGCTGATTATAAAGAATAATCCCAAAAAACATTCCGTGCATTTAGATGTACCTGGACATACATGTATGTAAGTGTTGTTGATATGCGGTCTATTAAGGCTGATTATATTCTTTGTGAGACGTAGATTTAGCGTTGGCCTTAGGTCGATCACTGAGTCATATTTGATTGACTGATGTAGCCAGCGCTTTCCTTAATTGATTAACTGATCAGCTTTGCAGTTCTCTTGTATATATGATGTGATTAATTCTAGATGTCTGTAGAAATGTATCCAATGCGTTTATGCTAGTTGGCCTATCAGACGATATGCAGATATCCTCAAGATATTTTGTTTGTCCTCAAACACTTTTAGGTTTCGTGAATGACGTCTGTAAATTAGACGTAAAATGTATTGAATTTAAAAAATATTTTAATACAACTGACCAAGTGTTATTCTTTAATATCATTATCATCATCATCATTATCACGATGGTCCTTCTCATTGTCATCAACATTATGCAGCCGACTTCTTTTGTCATTATCATCATGCTGATGAGTCCTGAAGTGCGTTGAGCTACACTGTTGTCTACAGCATAATAAATTTGGTAATTAATTTTCATTGTTGTGGAAAACTAACATTATTTTGCATTTCCTTATTTTTTCTTTGTTTTTCTCTCTCAACAGTTTTTTTTTATTTTTTTTTTTTTTATGAATTTTGCATTGCAAAAAAATTAAATGAAACTGAACACAACAAACAGAAGAGGCAAAGGAAAAATGGTAGATCAGAATAGATGTCAAATTTCAGTCTTAGTCACTTATATTTTACTTCTAAACTTTACTATTGTGTAATATAATATATGTATGTAATATGAAGAATGGCAGGCAGTGGCAACAATGGCAACAACAGCAATATCAACAATAAAAGCAAATTAAAGAAATGTGTGAAGTTATAAATAACATTGTGTCAGCATAATTATGACATTAATCACAAACTGAATGAATGGATGACGGAATGTCCATGTGCAAGTCTATGTCCAGTCCAAGTGGGTGATGGACAATTTGACTGAGTGCACAACTGACAATGCAAACAATGATGATGATGACATCATAGTCCGAAATCACAGGCTGGCTAGACATGTTGCAGGCAACAATAAGCCAACCTAAAATGGTTAAAAATAACATTTCATTGTATGTATTTCTTTTATCCAACATTTTGGACATGTTTTCTGAACAAAATATGAAGGACAACTTGGTGCAATACAATACAATATAAAAGAAGTATATGTACTTTCTGGTGTGCAGCTTTTAAAAATCTACTTGTCCAAAAAACAACACTCTTGGCTTTACAGTGCACTATAATGTACACAACAAGTTGCATGCATCCGAGTCTCTAAATTTTGGTATATAACCTCAGGGATTAGTAACTCGTGACATATAAATATGTATATATAAATTCGTATTCTAGAACTAGTAGAATGAATGCAAAAGATCAGAATTCCAAATACTTGCTAGTTTTTCGGCTCATGGGCAAGATAAGTGGGTAGTACATTTTATGGAATGCACAATAAATAAATGTATTTCAAATATACTTGCTGCAATATACACTTAGAATTATTTGTATTAGAGACCTGCACGAATCCCATAATAATAGGCCGTTTCGTATATATTCATATATATATACATATGAAATTTTTCGTATTTTGCCTGCATGACTGTATTTAAAATAACGTATGAATAGACAAATCTAATTTGTATATAAACAGATGCAAATGCAGACATATTTAATGAATCCATTGACTTACGGGTCTCTGCCTAATCAGTAGAAATGCCGATTGTTGGTAAGGAGTACAATAAATTGGAATAGGAAGAAGAGACAAACAGACAGAAACAATATCTGTATAGTTGATGACTTAATAAGGCTCCTGCGATACATATACAGTCCTAAGTGTGTCAAATCTAACAGACGATAAGTTAAATAGCCTAACATTGTCACATATAATTTTGTTTTTTACGATGGCGTTTTTGGGATTTATTTCTCACTTTTTTATCTGCAGCAACAAATATGAAGCACAAAATAACTAAAAACTTACAAAATTCAAAACCATAAAGACTATACTATATAAAGATGCAGAAAGAATGCCAGCCAATACTTACATATGTATGTGCGTGCCATGCTTTCATTTCCTGTTTGAAACCAACATCATGACATATGGAAAAAATATAAGAACTAACAAATAGGAAAGAGTTAGAGGCTCGTATGGCTACATGATATACTAGTAGCAGCCAAGAAGGCAATGGCAAATGGAAAAACAGCATGGTGCAAGACACACTGAGATACTGTACAACCACCACTCACATGTGGTGGGAGTCAGTGTAGCCAGTGAATAACTAAAGTTTGTCTTAAATTTTGTACTATGTATATGCAAAGCGATAACGCCTACAACACATAAATGTTGCTTTCATGCCACCACATACCAAATATTGTGTACATACATACAGTGCACAGTGAAAGATTCTGGCGCGTGCCTCCATCAAATGTGGACAGCACACAGCAGCAGCAACAACTGACAATCACAGCATGTTAGAGAAACTCAACGCAACGCAACTCAACTCAACTCAACTCAACTCAACTCAACTCAACTCAACTGAACTGAACTGAACTGAACTCTGACACTAAACAACAAAAAAATAAAACAATCGAGATACATTGCCCTTGCTGCCACAGATACAATTGTTGCAACCAACACTATTCAACAATATTTGATGATGGCATTTTGCCAAAAAATTTAACTTCATTCTCAATATTATCAAACTATTGACAATGAAAATTGACAACGATAACGATAACGATACAAATGCTAACACCTTTTCAATTCGATTGTTTTATCCAATACGCAATACCCAATAATAGTGGGTCTGTCATTGAATTTTGGAATTGAAATTGGAATTGAAATTGGAATTGAGGCAGGTGATGGTATTCCGCTTCTAAAAGCAAAGCACTAAATATTTGTTAATAGATTTTCTATATAAATACAAATATTTACGCAATGTGTGAGTAATTTATTGAATTTATCCTTTTTAATGATTATAATTGATATTTATTTCGTGTTAAGTGTATGCAATTAAATGACAAATACAACAACCCAACCACTCATAGCCGGGAATAGCGAAAAACAATGGCCAAAGGCAGACCCGCCGACCGACCGACCGACCGAGGCCCACAAATATTGTAAGAGACTAAGAGAATATGGGAATGAGTTAATGATTGAGTGAGGAAATAAATGACTGAATAACTGAGTTGAGTTCACTCTAATGCCACTCACCTTAAATGTACCCTAGAGGGCAAATTTACGCATAGTTTGCGTTTCAAGTGCCAATTATGTCAATAAATATATATCTAAGTGAGTATTATAATAATAAAAAGATACATTCCTAAATGCGAGTGAGAGTGAAAGCAAATAAAATAACTAATCGCGATTTGCCAATATACTTATTGTATATATTCTGTATATATTCTATACATATGTAGTATATATATATATATATATATACCTATATATATAGTCGTAAGTAATACAATACAAATCACCCAATATAGTAGGTAACATTCTAGACGAAGAAAATTGTTGCAACGCAACCAAAGAAATCACGCTTTTATTCTACATCTCTTTCTATCTACTCCTAGTTCCTAGTCCATGTATCTTAATTTAATGAGAATTTATCGATTACATTTGTTTTTACCTTCTTTCTTTCTTCCTTACTTCCTTTCAATATTACGATAATGATGTTTTTCACAATACCATGTAGATAGTAGTTAAGAGAAGCCACTAGAATAAAGTCATTGAATCCATTGGATGTGATGACTAGTATTGGACTGTTATTAATGACTAATTTTGGTGGCCAATTTTAAGACATTCTTTTAAATTGTTATACTCAGATTGAATGCACCTGCACCACAAATGGTTTTAAAATAATCCGATTGAAAAAAACATACATCAGTCAAAAAATAATTATATGTGAAATGGCTTATTTTGTCCCATTCCATTAACAAAGCACCATTCAGCTGCTTAATGGTCTCGAATTGTCGGCCTTGTTCTTATATGCCTTACCTGATAAGTCCTCAATTGGGTCTAAGTCAGGAATTACCGCTGTCCATTCCAATCAGGATATGCATACCTAAAAGCAGCTCAAATTATTAACGAGCCCACAACGTCATCTCGATTTAGATGGGGCTTCTACAGATGACTTAAGTCAGATCAAGACTTCGGACAACCATAAGGATTATCATCGTCAGAAAATATTATCTGTTGAAAATCATTTTTGCAAAATTAATATTTTCCAGTAAACTTCAAACGGACTTGCTATACTCGGGCTTCCGATACTCGGGAAGTAATGTTATCAACAAACAGTTAATGGACACGTCCTCCAGACACATATATTAAGATCTAAATGACTCTTAATTTCAACTGCAGCTCATTTTCTTGAGCATAGCTAGGCAGGTATTTCCCATTAACACCATGTGTTTCCCTTATTCCTATTATCAACCTGCGCTTTTCCTCTGATAAACTTGTTGCACGCAACATTCTAGCATTAAAACTTAAATTTTTTTCTTTTTTATTTGTTACAAATGTCTTTCCTACTTAATATTGTGTTCCTGTAATCAACAACTAAGCAATTAAATCAATTACTTGCCAAATGTACCCTAAAATCCGATTGCGCAAACATATGTATGTGTACTGATGTCCTAAGAATCTCACCATTCTCTATTCAAAATTAAGATAACGGTACACTAAGAATAAAGTCCAAAGAAGAATCAATACAATATTATGTTACAACAACAAAAACTTATATATCTAAAAAAAAATTAACCGTTAACATTAAAAGAGAAAGAGTAAAAAATAATTTTGCACATATAATTACAATATTTCATTGGAATGGTGTAAGCTGTGGACCAACGAAGATTGCATACCTTCAACACGTTGCTAATTCTGTATTGAATTTCAGCACTATAGCTCAATAATTCTGAAGCTTACATATAACATATAAAGGATGGATTGTCCCAATTCAATATCCAATTAAAAGTCCAAATCCATTTCAATCCATTTCAATTTTTAAGACAATAGTACTTGTAGTATAAGAGTAAAATAAAATTTTATGAAAAGCAAAAATACTTTCAAATACTTTAAATATATAATATTGTATAATACTTACATATATATAACAAATTATATTGTCCTGATCAGGAATGAAATAATATAAATGGGAAATTGAAAAGAATTGCTCTGTTCTCTCGTCATTCACTTCTTCAACTTAATAATTGCTTGCCCTAAAGTTGTTGCAAATTTTGCCATTAAATCATTTTTATAATGGAAATGCAATATCATCTTTATCATCATCATCATCAACAACATCAGTTGCACTCGTAACAGTTACAGTTTACTAAATATATTTATGCCAAAACATTAATACTTAAGCAAATTGTACATAGAGAATAGAAATACGTATGATGAAATTAATTTTTGTTTCTTTCACACATTAATTATCCATTTATAAAAATGTAACAATTTCATCAATTTACAATCATCCTCAATACAACATTTGTCTATGCATAAACTTATTTTACCATAAGCATAGGGAGGAGACTATGTTATATGGTAAGTATTATGTATTACTTTTACATTTTCAGTTATTAGATGATTTTAAATAAATCATATCATTTGTATAAGAAAAAATATAGAATATATAAAATTTCAATTGATGATCTGAAAACTACATATATACTAATCAATTGCATTGTATCTCCAATACCAAACAAAATATGTACGAAGGATACATAAGCAAAACCAAACTAAACTAAAGCCAAGGGCTCAGTCTATCAACTCCAACTTTCAACTCTGCAATAGCAATCGCAAAAAGCAGAAAAAACTATAATAAAGTTCAAATTAAAAATGAACGAAAAGTTCAAACCAAAAATGAAAAGAGAACAAGAAAATAGCTACAAAGAAAAAAGAAGAAAAAAGAGAAATTTATAGAAATTTTTAAGCAAAAAAATATATAAAATAAACAAAAAGAAAATGGGTAAAAGGTGTAAGAACTTTGTAATTGGTAGTGCAACAGCATGCATGAACAACAGCATCAGCAGAAGAGAACTTAGAGTACAAATTTGTTACTTCAAAAGAACAATTTTAAAGTAATGTATTTTGTTTTCTCGTTCGTTTCTCTTTAGTTCTTTCGCTTCTTGGAAATTTTCATAATTAAAATGAAATTATATTTGCTAAATTACCCAGTTCACATGATGTGGGATGTGGGATGTAGGTGTACATACATATTTGTACATACATCATCTTCAGAGAGACTAATTTGTTATCTAAACGTTTTGCTGAGTTTCTGTTAGCTTAATTTAAATGTAATAAATTAATATTCTTGTTGGTATCTTCAAAACTGTAAATCTGCATTTATAGAGCAAAGTGTTTATATTCAGATCAGCTTTTGCTTCAATGCAAACATCTGTCACTAAATTGCACTATGCCTACTGCATAACTTATTTGCTTTCTTAGCCATAATTCATGCATGTTATTCCTCTAGATGTTTTATCATCTCAGTCATCACTTCTAAGGTTATTAACACTATCAAGAAGTATGAAAGGAGCGTGAACAACATAAAGGACAAGAAGACCATAACCACTAAGGCACTGACACCACAATATAAATACATACATACACATACATACATACACATATATATATTGCACAATATTGTATCTAAAAAAGAGACATTTCCTTTTACTGATTGTTGCCACTTCTGTTTGGTTTGGTTTGGTTTGGTTCTGGTCTGCTGTTTTGTGCTGTTCTGTTCTGTTCTGTTCTGTTAGTTTTGTTACTTCTGGTTAACATTGCGGCATATTAAATGACTGATGTCGACATAAACTTTGTCATTTATTTCACTTAAATCCACTACAAGAGCAACCGACGGCAATATACCAACCATACAAGAAGATGGCAATAACCCAACCCATTCATTCAAGTAACAGTCAAGATAAAGTTGTTTGTTCACGCATCGCATCTAGAATTGTTTCTTTCTTCTTGTACGGTATACATTCATTCACCCATCACTTCTTCGTTTGTCGCTTCTTCTTTTCTCTTTATCAATCATCAAGTAGTATATACAAGTTTTTTCTTTTTAAACTGTCCTTGCTGGTGGCGGGTATTTGTGTGCCGCCCTACGTGTCCTGCTTCTTGTCTTGCCTTGTCCTGTCTTGTTGGTACAAGAAGTAGTGGTAGTAGTAGTAGCATCTTTGTTGTCATTATCAGTGCGGTCTTCATCTGCTCCTTTCAGTTCTTTCTCTTACAACAAACTACTTCTTGTTGATGTTGATAATAATGTTTGTTATTTACTTTATGAGACTGATATGTTGTTGTTGTGCCTGTTGTTGTTGTCTTACAGTCTGCCTCAACTCATGTCCTCATTCTCTTCTCGCGTTTACCAAAGTCACTCACGAAGTCACCAAACAAGAACTCACACAAGGACAGTGATTTACACAAATAAGTTTATTCACTCATTCGCTCTCTCTCTCTCTCTTTCTCTCTCTATCATCATATAGAAATTGTACTGCCTTTTCATTATTATCCTTCTCTTACATACTGAATACTGCTTCATTTCATCCTGCAACCTTATTCAAATTTACTTTACGCCAAGATTGTGAGTGCCATAATTAAATCAGCTTTGAATCACTTCATAACTTAAATTTTCCAAAGAAACAATCAAAATAGAAAGATAAACTTGGTGTTGCTGTCGATTGTTGTGATGTTGTTGATGCTGATGGTGGGAATGATGTTAATGCTTGTGATAATCATGTTGGTGATAATGGTGATGGTGATGGAAATTAAGATTGAGATGATGATGATGATGATGATGATATTGTTCACGATTATGGCACATGTTGAATTTAAATCATTTTATAATATTAAAAAGTAAATATTATGCACGTGTGCTTTTTCATTGATTTTGAATAAAAAATGATCAAATTGCGGCTTTGAGATATTTCTACATTTTTAATTGAGTATTTTATAATACATATAGACATGAGTTATTGCAAAAAATATACAATACATACATAGTAAATATCCTCAATAGGTGGTTATTTATAGGTATTAAAATACTACTGGGAAGATTCTAGAACGGATTATTTACACTAGACAACAGCAGTACACAGAGGCACCAAATGGACCGGCCGAAGTGGGAGGAATCCAGAAGACCTGAGACATTATCAAGGAGGCCCTAATTGGCACAAGTTGGCTAGACGGCAAAAAAAAAGTACTTCCCAGTTGTCACACTGAATCTGTATTATTAATGCGCTAGCTTCACTGGAGATACCCGGCTGATTCGAAAGATGGAATCTTACTTCAGTGAAAGAACACTAGTCTGTGATATAGAAGAAGGAACTAATTTGTTTCGAAATGTTTCGTCCATGGTCCATTACTGTGGAATGTCATGTACAATGGCAGTGGTCGGGTCGGCTATGCTGATGACGTCGCAATTGTCGTAGTTGGAAAAACGCTAAGTGAGGCTGCATCAAGAGTCGAAAGAATTGTTGCAGCTTCAAGAAATTGGCTTAGGCATAAGCATCTATGTCTGGCGGAACATAAAACTGAGTTGGTATTGATGAGCTCCAGTGAGGATCAGGAACTATATCATTGAATCGAGGTCTCATATCAAGAGTCTGGGAGTACTTCAGGAATACCGTCTGTATTTTAAGTACCACCTAAGTGACCGTCTGTGTTTTAAGTATCACCTAAGCGAGTCATCCAAAAGAGAAGCTGCTACAATACAAAAATTGGTGAGGATTCTCCCAAACATTGGTGGGCTCAGACAACAAATACGGGTTCCACAAAATTCGTTGAGTAAATTATTATCTTTTGAAGATTTTTTCATACTTGTTCTCATAAAAAAAAAATAAAGGTATGAAAAAGTGTTCATCTGATGATTCATTCAGCGTATATGCTGTATACATAAAGTTAAGTGTAAACGAACGATTAATATTCATAAAAATTTAACTTTGTGTACTAACTGTTTACATAGGGACAATTTGGTCCTGCTATTGATGCTGTTGCTGCTATTGTTCTCGGGACATATGGTAGTTGAGCGTTCATCGAAGTCCCATAGTCGGGTTTATCAAGAATTACATTACACAACTTAACATCGAACCTCGATTTCAGTGCACGCGAACACAATTAATACAATTCAACTTTTCTTAAGATATTCAAACAAACAAAACCTCACAAATCAATTTGAAATGATAATTAAAAAAATAAAACTTCCATATACCAAAGCTTACTTTTATATTACAAAATTTTTAATAAGCATTAGTATTGTTAATAATATTTGTAATAAATTTTTTTTTTGTTTTTTTTTTTTTTGTTTGCGAAACTGTAAGCAGATAAGTAAACACCACAAAGCAGTCAAATTAATCTCAAATTAGATCCTCCATCATCTCGATGATTTTGTCATAGTTACTTTCGGTTACGCTCATCAGACACTGGGAAGTGATATGTTCTGTCCTCTTTTCAAATTTATTCACTTCTGTGCAGTACTCTTCCCAAAAGTTGGATTTATCAAGATTGTTGAGAATTTCTTGGTATGATGTATATATTTCATCAGCAATAGTCCTTATTTTCTCTGCGTAACGTTTAAATTCTATCTCATCGGCTTCATCCATTTGCCATACTTCAAGGTTTCCCCTATATCTGCGTAATATCCTTATTAAGTCAACGCAATTTTTATTGCGCAATAGCATCATTTTTTTGATCTTTAATGCCTTGTATTTACCCAGTAAGTGGAGGCATTGACCAACATCGGCACGATTTACACCGAGACTTTGGCGCAATTTAGAAGCTAAATAGGTAAAATTCCGCTCCGTGTATAAGTCCTTTTCCAATTCAAGTAGTTCATTTTTGAAAGGTTGATTCGAAACATCGAAAGGATCTATAATTGGATTATTAACAATCCTATCCTTTATAGCGGCCATATCCACTAACCCAGTCTCAATTTCACTCTTAAGAGCCATTGCATCTTCCAAAGCCTTTTTTTTCCACTCGGCTTCGTCGGTAATATTAATAAATGGTGGCATATTTTGATATATTTTAATACCCACGACGGTTGAGTTATGCACTTTATTATTGAATACAAGCAAAAGATCACCCTTTAAGAATTGAAATTGTGTAAAGAATTATTATGTGTTGTGAGATAATTTTTACTTCTATACTCACATTAAATTTTTCTTGCTTAACGGCGTGTCCAACAATTGCTGATTGGCTTTTGGATTCTGACAAATTCAAGTAATGGTTCTTTATCTCCATAGGTGAATGTTTTTTAACCATCTTTTGGGATGTGGATGGCATCTCAGATTCTGCCAAATCCTGGAGATGGTTATTTATCTCCATAGGTGAACGTTTTATAACCATCTTTTGGGATGTGGATGGCATCTCAGATTCCGCCAAATCCTGGAGATGGTTATTTATCTCCATAGGTGAACGTTTTACAACCATCTTTTGGGATGTGGATGGCATCTCAGATGCCAGATGGTTATTCATCTCCTTTGGTGACTTTTTTATAAACATATTCTGAGATGTGGATGGCATCTCAGATGTCACCAGGTCTAGGAGATGGTTATTCACCTCCTTTGGTGACTTTTTTATAAACATATCCTGAGATGTGGATTGCATCTCAGATGCCGCCAAATCCACATTCAAGCCTTCTATATAAAAAATATAATAATATACCAAAATATAACTATTGCATGCACAATTCGAACTTACCATATTGGTTATTAATCTTAAGAGCGTCATTTGCTGCCACTCCTGCAGAAGAGTCGACTAACGCACATGGAGGAGCAACATCTTTGCCTCTGATGGCCCTTTCGATTTCAACAACTGCCTTGTTGAATTTGGTCTTCATGTATTGTACATTCCGAAATTTTTCTTGAAATTTATTGTAATTGTAAGTGTTTTTTATGGAAACTTTTCCCGTCTCGCCGGTACCATAAAAATACACTTTCACTTGTTGCATTTTTAAAAATTTTATTATTTTCGCTGGCCAAGGAGGATATCCCTTCATTTTAGCGAAAACGTATTCGGTATTATTCATTGCTGCTGTCAAAATGTGGTTCTGAAAAAATGTGTGCGTTCTCTTGCAGTTTTAACCAGAAATAAAGATATCTTCGACTATGCCGAAGTTGTAATACGCTTCACGCATACTCCAGAAAACTTTTTTGTATGGAAGCTATGCAATCTAGGATCTTGAAATCGACATGGTTGATGAATATGGATCAGAAATCTATTGTGTCCAAATTTCAAGATGATAGGACAAAAAACAAAAATGTTTTTCTAATAAGAATGTGAATTTGAGTAGCGAGTTTGATAGTGCGAAGGTCATTAAATTACAGTGGCTTATGTATATAGGTCACACATCTAGGAAAAGAGCATAAGCATAAAAAAAGTTTTTGTAATAGGAACATGTATTTGAATAGGAGGATTGTATGGGAGGTACCACTCCTAAAAGTCCCAGAGTCTTGAAATTTCAGTGGCTTTTCTATATGGGTCAAACACTTCCAATGTCTAAACTTATGTTTGATAGCACAAAAAATAAAAAAGTTTTTCTAATAGGAATATGAATTTGAGGAAGGTACCCCTCCTAGTGGTCCGATTCGGTTGATTCCGACAAATGTGCCGCGTATGGTAAAAAGAGGTCTTCGTGCAATAATTAAGGGACTAGTTTGCATACATACAAACGGACATTCGGTCTGATGGACATAACTAGGTCAACTCGTCTCGATCAAGGATATATAAACTATATGGGGATGATGTCTCCTTCTGTGCATTACAAATTATAACCCAATTTACCAAAGCCTGAGTTATTTGATATATTATTTGACATGTGCTTAAAGATAACAGCCAAAAAATGAGATAAAGCAATGACGCGTCACTTTTATAGATGTATTTGCAACTGACAAATACTGTAGATGAATGCATCAGGAGGGTTGATGTGGAAGCCTATGCTCGCACAATATATAAATCCTTAAACGCTTGCGCATTTAAAGGTGTACCTAAGAGAATTGTACAGTCAATTCAAAAGCTTGGCTATCTGCAGATACATTTAGAGATTATTTCTCTAATTGATTCGAAAAAGAAATTAAGAAATATTTCCAAAAGATGAATTTAGACTTCAAAACACTTCTGCTATTGGAAAATGGCATGCAAAAGATTTGTCATCTTTATGTTAAGTAAAAATTTCTTTTATCTGATAAAACATCACTACTACATCTGATGGAACAAAGTATTATCTACACTTTCAAGACTTTGAATATCTGAAGTTCTTTGGACATAACCGATGCGGATTCCAATAAAGTAATGAGTGCTTGGAAGAAATTTTCTGTTAAAGGCTGTGTTCAGTTGGTAAATATATCTTTAAAGGAGCTTAAGAAGCCAACATCGGATGGGTGCTGGACGTAAGTTTGGTCGGCAGTTGTCGAAAGTCACGAACTTCAATTGCCACAAAATGGACTAGATGAACTTTTATACCTTGCTCAATCAATTAAAGGTGAAGGCTTCAACTTCTTCAATATGACTTTGCATTGCCCAAAACCCTTCAATTGTTTTTCCTAAACTCAGATCCGCCCATTGAAAGACGTGTATACAATTTAAAGGGCATTGAAACCTTCAAGCTATGCCTAAGCTGTAATACTCTTCACGCATCCTCCAGAAAACGTTTTTACCTATTCATCCTTCTGTGCTTAAGCACAAAGGTTTGATTTACTGCTTTTCAACATTATTACCGCAATATTTGTAGCGAATGCATGAA
>JBANCV010000599.1:0-31395 GCA_037040105.1 Amiota albilabris | reverse complement strand
TACCACGTATCCCAATGATTCCGAATATGTTACAGTTTGAATGTAAACGATTGCAGTTTCCAGTGCGGCTTGCTTTCGTTATGACCATAAATAAAGCACAGGGAGAGTCATTGAGTGTATGCGGGATTATCCTTGAAAATCCATGTTTCTCGCATGGCCATGGCCTGTTCCCGTGTTGGAAATCCATCACATTTGTTTATTTACGCGCCAGGGAATCGAACAAAGAATATTGTATACTAAAAATCATTACAATAATAGTATAATAAACTATTACAGTAAACGAAATACTGAAACTGAATTTTGTAAATAGTTTAATTATACATCTTCTTATTCTTTTTCTTAACGTATCACAAATATAATTTACATGAATACCACGCAATCTACCGGAAAGGGCAGAACAACGTTGCCGGGCCTGCTAGTAATATAAAAATTATTATATTAACTTATTATAAAAAGAACAAAAAACTCGGAAAGAATCGTGAAGGGCAACGTTAGTTGTGCATTTATTCAAAACTAAAGGAACGAGGTTCCTAGTAGAACAACTGGGAATACAACAATTTAGCTTATCTAAGAGCTCAGGAGAATCAATGGAACCAGTTATAAGTTTAATAAGAAAAGTAATATTTCTTTGCAAGAAATATGGAAGACTAATAAGAGAGTAGAAAGGCAAACGGGAATTATGATTTCAATTTAAACCACGAAGGGCAAAAAAAAGGAATTGCTTCTGAACAGACTCAATTCTACCTTGATGCATTTTAAATTGCGATGACCAAATACAAGAGCAATACTCAAGGATTGGACGCACAAGAAAAATAATAAGAATCTTAGTGGTGCATTCAAAACACTAACGTTTCATAAATCAAAAAAAAGAAAACACTTTGCCTTATTAAGAACGGTGGAGAGATGTTGATTAAAACACAACTTATGATCATTAAATGAGGAGACACGGACAAGATGGACATTATCAATCGTGTGCACCGATAATATATCATAGACTTACACTTAGAGCTATTAAGAAATTAAAGATTACCAACAATGTAATGAGTTCAGATCCTCTTGCAACATGAGTTGAGAAGAAGAATCATTAAACGAAACGGAAAGTTTTAATCCAGCTTAGAAGAGTTAGAGCTCATAATATTCAATTTACTGTAATAGCACTTGAAGCGTAAGCTTTTGTAATGGGAAGATTGTCTTACGCTATTTAGCAGCTACCGAGACTGGTATAATACGCTGGTGTTGCACAAAATGCAAGGTGGTCGGTAGCTGTCACTAAAAGCTGAATACTGCCATTTTCAATCTTACCGGTCTGTTTTTTTCTTGGCGTCTCTGATTCGAATGTCGGTGGTGGTTTTGTTTGAAAAAAATAAAATGAATTAAAAATAGAAAAACAAAGAAAATTTCGTGAACTGTGGTTAAAGTGACTTATTTTTTTGTTTTTTTTGTGTGGTGTAATGTTTGGTACCAAATTGAGTACCCCAGCGTCAAATTTGAAAAATTTTAAAAATTAACAATTAACAAAAGAAAAAAAAAAAAAGCAGAAAACAAAATAAGCAAAAAAACTCATTAAAAAAAAACCATCCCCAAGGAGTCGAGTGAATCCAGGCCACTATTTGCTGTGTGACGGCCAGCGACAAAACAAAACTAAGTTATTTTGTATTTTATTTTTTTTTTTTTTGCAATTTCTTTTATGCAATAGTTTTGGGCCATTGTGCTGATTTTTTCTTTACCAGTAAATTTTTGCTTTTTTTTATATATTTAAATTGTTTTTGTAACTTATCCCGATTTAATTTTTATTCGTTTATGTGTAGAACATTATTTTACATATTATATTTTACTAGCAACTCGATCTAGCTTAGCACGCGTAGCAGAACATACACATGAGCACATAAATGTTTGCAATGTCAAAAATAGCACTAAAACTTGACTCTAAGTGTAAATTTAAACGATAAAAATATATATATATTGAAAAAAATCAAAATGCAGTTATGTTCTTCTATTCATTTCTTATATATATATTAAAAATAAAAGGAAATAGTTATCTCATTAGAAGTATTCACAATAGAGAAAAGAAAAAATAAGTCAGATTTTGCACTAACACATAAATGTTTACAAAATGCACAGTTGAATGAAGAGAGAATGAATGACAAGTAAAGTAACTGTACAATTTGTTTATTTTGACGGAAATTGCAATCACCAAATATTTAGAAATGTGAATTTCTCATTTCGAGTTAGTCTTTCGCCCAGTTGTGTCCTTAATAGCAACAATAGAAAAATATATTGGGAGCGCAAATTAAAAATTCGGGATTTTTTCATATTTTGAGCCTTTTTTGAGAAAAAATGGTTATATGTTTAATTATCAAAGTACTGTCCGTTGCTAGCCACGACTTTTTCCCATCTTTCTGGTAGCATACGAATTTCGTTTCGAAAAAACTCGGCCGGTTTGGCCTCGATGCAATTATCAACCCTTTTTTTTGGCTTCCTGGTAAGAACGGAAGTGCTGGTTAGCCAGGCCATGCGTCATGAATCTGAAGAGGTGGCAATCAGATGGACCAATGTCTGGGCTATACGGCGGGTATGAGTAGAGCCATCTCTTGTAAATCCCGCGTTATTAAAAGGCTCTCCCAATATATGGATGACGTTAAATCTTTTAAATTTGATAACCGCAGGTGTGCCTCAGGGTTCTGCGTTAGGATCTATGATCTATAATCTTTACACCTGTGACATCCCTACTGCTTAATTCTTAATCAATACAATGGAAGAACTGTATAAAATATATCGGTTTATATACATATATACAGTAAACTAACTTTCCATTTTCATATAAGAAAGACAATTCATAAAATGAAAAAGAGAATAATAATTCTCTATCCCTTTATTAATTGCAAACAATCAAAATAATCCAAGTATAAACCAGAAATAAAATTATCTTGGGCTATGCCGAAGCTGTAATACTCGTTATGAATTCCCTAGAAAACGTTTTTGCCTACGTTTCTATGATTCAGCTCACAGAATTATTACAATATTGATTTGACTTACGTTAAGTGTAGAGTCAGTGTGCAGACCACAATATTTGTATCGGGGCTATGAGATCAAGTGATCAAAGGATCGTGAAATTTACCTAGTTGATGAATATAAGTAGGTCATATGAGATTTATACTGTCCAAATTTAATTTCGATCACTCAAAGTATAAACTAATTTCTTAAAGGTAAGGTTTTTGAAGCCCCTATTTTCCTTACAACAAAACTACATTGTTAACAATAACAAATAACGAATTAATATATTGTATCATCTTAGTTGTTTACTTTAAGAAACTAAACTTTATAAAAGTGTAACATAAACTTTGATATGAATAATATACGGTGATACATATAATAATAATATGAGGATATAAATAAATAAATTAAATACATTGTAGGTAATAGAAAATTAAAGTATTTTATTGACAAGTATAAAATGATTTCACATTGTATAATCCTGACCATGATTTTACTGTTAATGAAAGCAAGCATTGCTTGTATAATGCACTGCCCTTGCTGGTCAATACCCTATTTAACCACACTCTACATTCATGGATTCAGAGGCACTTATTTTCATATCTATCAAAATCAAAAAACAAGCTTCCATTTGGTAAAAAGCGTTAATTTGAGTGGATTGAAATATAGGTATTTTCCGAATATGTATTTTTCTTAAAGAGTGTGGGATGTTTTTTAAATCGTTTTGGATACCTTCATTTTTTTGTGCATACTTTGAGGCGACTTTAAAAATTTTTCATACCTACCATAGCAAGTAAAAACAACAACAACTACAACAATGATAATATGAACAATTCCGTATTAAAATTTAACGCAAAAGAAATGAAAATTCTACACCTAAAAATATTTTATTTCGTTTTTCCTGAATTTTTCCATCTCTCTTTGTTTTGTTGGTTTTTGTTTTTTGGCTTCAGTGTCCTTGTTGTTTTTTAGTGCTCTTTCTGTTCGTCTTTTGGTCTGTATATTTGCCAATCATCTGACCTATCTGTCTGGTTGTCTGTCTGTCTATTTGGATAAGCATGCATATTTTTGTTGTTACTTGAAGTATGCCGTAAAACATTTTAGGCAAGTTGCCCTTTGAAAACTTCGTGGTCATAAATTCTTTTCTCACCACATTTCCTTTTACCAAAAGCAAAATGCAATAAAAAACCAGAAAGAAGGGTATCTTCGACTATACCGAAGTTGTAATACTCTTCACGCAGCCACTAGAAAACGTTTTTTGTACGGAAGCTATACGATCCAGCAATCCTAGGATCTGAAATTTACATGGTTCATGTCCAAATTTCAAGATGATACCATAAAAACCAAAACAGTTTTTCTAATAAATTAATAGAACATTAATTTGAGTAGGGGCTTTATATGGAGGTGGCCGTCGTAGTGGTTCGATTCAACCAATTCTGATTAATGTGCTGCGTATGGTAAACAGAAAGCTTCGTATAAGAAAACTGAGCGACTAGTTTGCATACATTCTGACAGGCAGACAGACGATCAACTCGTCTTGTCGCGCTGATCAAGAATATATGTACATTATGGGATCGACGATGTCTCCTTCTGTACAAACTTCATGACCAACTTATAGTACTATTCACTACGTGAAGAGTATAAAAACCCAGAAAAGACTTGTGCGATAAAGAAACATTAGAAAAATAAGAGAAAGAAACACCCAAAAATCGTATGAAAACACTCAACCATAAAGCCATAAAGCATATTTTTCGACAAGGCTTGACTTGACTTGAGTTGACCTGACTTGGTTTTGGTTTGGTTTGGCTCGGCTTGGCTTTGACGATGCCACGCTGCCACATTACTACCTACCCTGTAAGATTTCATGTTTCGTCCTTGCATCGATTCTTGTTTTTTATACATTTTTTTCAATTTAACTTTTAATGTTGTTGCCGTTGCGCGTATATTATTAAAAATATACACCTGGTTGCCATCAAGAGGATTGAGCAACCAGTGGCAGCAACAACAAAATAAAACATACTGAATTTAACATCATTTTTTGTTGTGTATTTTGTATTTTCCTGCGTTGGAAGGAACCAAACGAACAAAGAAATGAATGAATGAATGAAATACCGTTAGAGCGATAATGCAAAGACCAAGTGGTTTAGAAAAACAAAATTTCTACTAGCATAATGAAAGCCGGCAATAAAGATTCTAAAATCATAATAAAATATTCATATTAATCTGCTTGGCTCATAAAATATTCAAGTTTCTAATTGTTGGCATCATCGCCTTAGTTTTTCCCATCTGCTTTTCCCCATCCCCATCGCCTTCATCACCAATGTCATCAGCAGCTTCTCATCTTGACTTTAAACTTCTACCAAGCCTCTATTTATTCCATTTGCTAAGTTTACTTGAGAGTTTATGGTGCTTCGCCTCGTTTAGCTTAGACTCCATCCTTGGCGTATTTTAATAATAACAACTCAAAATATATTATCCGACGTTAAAGTGTCAACTATGATGGCCACTTATTCTGGGTTAAACAGATCCAGTCAGACAAATTTAACAGAACAATTGTAAGTATATTTAAAGCTCTGCACAAATAGATAGAGAAAAAGTCAGGTTAGTAATTGGTAGCTAGGTAATGGGAAAAAATCTTAATCTTTGCGGAGGGAAGTTGGCGTTGTCGTCGTGTGCTACCATATGTCACACGACATCTTATTATATTTCAGAGCGATTCATTGGTTACTTTTTATTCGACAGCCAGTATCACACGTATTTCATGTTTCTCATGGTAAAAAACAATATCGATCCGTAATTCGATCCTTATTTTTGGATGGAAAACCATGAGAAGAAATAATAATAATTCTAGAGGGCAGTCTTATGATAATGCTGTTATTATTGCCGGTCACTGCAATGGTTTACAAACACTACTAAAAAACAAAAATTAAATAAATCCGAAGATTATGTGATTATGTTATTAGAGATATTTCGTCGTTTTAAGCTCGAGTTGTGGGAGAGGCCAAAGGGTACTAAAAAAGAAATAGTTTTTAATTCTTTATTGAACGAGTATAACCTAGAGACTAATTTACAATTGATTGAAATTATTTATTCATACCTCATTTATGCTGAAATAAGAGGAAGCAGTAACAAACATATATACAATTGATTCGTTGACATACCTATGTTTTAGATTACATTTACAGTTTATTGACTTTATTGTTTTATCAATCATCAATTAATATAGTTGCAATGTTGGTAATGCAAATGATTTTAGGTACAAGCTACATTTCTAGTTTATTGACATAAATATGAATAATATGAAATGATGTTGCATTTATTGGTGTTCTTACTAATATGACTCATACAGTTAGTTCGTATTTGAATATTGGGATAGGTGAAGGTATTTTTAGCCAAAATATTGGGATGGATATATTTTATATATTTTTTGCTTTTTTGTCGTACCACTTCTTCAGCGACAGTGGTATAGGTGGTTTAGATCTCTGAGGATATGTATCAAGGAGCTCCCGTGATGATTCTAAAAAGTTTTCTCTGCACTCGCTTTCAATGTTTGTGGGCATATGAGTTCCCCACATTTCTATTACATATGTTCAAATTGGTTTTAACATGGCTTCATACAAAAGCACTTTGTATTCAGTGACACTGATGTGATGCGCCAAGTGAGTCTTCGGTACAAGTGGATACCAAGATATTTGATATTTTGCTGAGGTAGTATGCTCTGGCCATTAATATTAATGGCAGGGCAAGATTCGTTCCCCAGAGTGAATGTGATGTGTAGGCATTTGGATTCGTTAACTTTTATTCACCAAGTTTTAAGCCAATCTTCTACAGCAATTATATGATTTTTTATGAATATAAAGAATTGTAGTTTCATCGACAAACATTTATGTCATTTTTTGGCTTGCTGTTGGCATATCGGACGTAGATAGTACATATAAGATGTGGCCCAGAACGCTGCCCTGTGGAACTCCAGCATCATTTATAGGGCCCGATGATGAACTCTTTTTGCTTCACGACGAATTGTCTATTGGTATAACATCGTTTTGCAACAAGAGATGTTCATTAATAGGCAGTAGTCTACAGATTTTATGAATTAGACCACAGTGTCAAACCTTATTTGCTTATCAGAAGTCGCAAATAACAGTCAACACTGCTCATTGAAAAACCGAGAAAAAAAACGATCTGTTTCTCTCAGCGCCAAACATTTATTTTTGATTTGCTTGTGTACTCGGTCTTCGGTTTCCAGTTGAGCAAAGAGAATGTCTGTCTAACAATAACCATCAAAAACGGAACACTTTGACGAGCTCTCAAAAATAAATGTTTCTGAAAGACCAAACGAAAACAAAAAGGTTGGTCTTTCAGTGTTGTGATGTGCTTTGAGAGAGCTGTTTTTCTTATTGGTAATTATTACACACAATTTGTTGCTGGATAATATTAGAATACACAAAAAAAAAAAAAAAAAAGAGAGTAGGAGAGAGAAGCGCACACACATTGCTCATTGCTGTGTGGATACTCAAAAACCTTTTGAGTTTATTTTTCCATCAAAAGCTCCAAGAATAACCTGACGGAAAATAATTGAAAAAAAAAAAATGGTTTGGTTGAGAGATAACAGAAAAACCAGAAATGAATGTTAAAAGTGTTTCTGTTAAACTGATATTCATAGTGTCTGCAAGAAACCGGTTTTTTACAGACAACCTGAAAGTGTTGATTGTTATTTGCGACATCTGGCCTTTATTATTAATCTTCAATGTGGAAAATTGCAGTATTCGGTCTTTTATCATTTTTGACGATATTTTTTAATGGCCTGGAGGTTTTTAATAGATTTTATTTAGTTCAGGATCTTGGGTTCAAATCTATTAATTGAAATTCCAACACATTTCTGTTCATCGATTGATCTGAAATTTGGCACACAACTCTTATTCTGATGACAATACAATATGTAATAAATTCATTTTTGGAAAATTCAACACAAAAGTCGTAATTTCCATCACATCAGTCACACTGCTTTTTGCTGTCTACGAAATTTTGGTCATGTCGTTGAGAGCAGAAGGTGTGTAGCTGTTAATGCAGTGTGATATGGTGAAGCAGTTCTCATATTGAAATGGCTTGAATTAGTGCGTGTGCCATCATACTCGTGATAGAATTGTAACTTCTTAAAAACAGACAGAGTGAGAGAGATCATCTCAAAGCAAATACAAAAATACCACATTTGCATCCAAAATACTCAGTCCAGTCGACGTCTGTACCCTCTTGCACAAAAATTATATTAACTGCGAGCTTTTGTGCGTTTCTCGTTCCCTTTCTTCGAACATTCGTGTGTTTTTGTACAACACACAGCTGGTTGCTTGCATGTTATTGGTTTAAACATTTTTGTAAATTGTTTTTGCACAACACACAAGCTATAAGTTGTTGTTGAGTAATTGTAATTTCTTTATTGAGATTATCCGACTTTTCCGGTGGATTTTCCAAAAATTTTATTATTTATTGTGGATATGGAAATAGAACTACACACTTTGTAATAATTTGAAGTGTCTACCTAGTGCGGTTTCTTATTATTTCACTCTATATTTTGGTCAAGCGCCGATAAAAAAGTTTAACTTAAATATTTTTTTTTGTTAATAGGTTTCATTGCAAAGAAATATATTAATGATAAAGATCATCATTCAATGCTCTACATTGACGGGAAGAGTGATATGATGATACATACTAATTTTTGATCATTTAGTACCTTATCTACATCATTATTATGTTTCTTTGCAATGAAACCGATTAACTTAAAAATTCTTTTTTTTTTACTTATTTTTTTCGTTGAAGTTGGTCTATTAATTTGATTACGTTTTTAGGAGTACTGCCCGGATTAAACAAAATAGATGGAATACTTGTGGATACGCGAGGTGAATATGGAGTGTAAACAGATTGCAAGTGCTTGCCCTTTGCGGAAGTCGGTGTTCCTTCTCCATTACTTAGTCGAATTGGTGACTCGTAGAGAATAGGGCTTTTAGTTGCTTTCCATAATGAATACTGTGTTTGACCAGTAGGAGTGAGATTAGTAAGGAAATCGTTAATATGCCTTTGTTGTTATTTTTTAGCATACAACGTTATTTGAAGCTTTTAAAGTTGCCATAGCCTTCCTATATCTCTTTTCTTTTTGACCAAGCTTTCAACCGATTCATCAATGTTACGAGTAGCGGAGAGACGACGCTTTTTAGACGTGACTATCACTGTTTTATTTCACTTATTTTTCTGTCGATTTCGCTGTTAGTCTTTAAGGAAACGTGTTTTTGGACATGACTACTTATAAATTATCGATAATGTACCCCTTGATGACAAACAAAATGACCATTTTTGACCCTATTGTTGTTTCTTTTTGGAAATTTTTTTTTTTTGAGATTGCAAGATCAGTACAATCTCCAAAAGATGATCAAAAAAAAGTACCGTTATTCTATTTCCATTGGAATTTTTCCACAAAAAACGACAGAACAAGAAAATTTACGCCAAATAATTATTTGTACACATGTGAGTTATGGTAATGTTTTCCCAAAAATAATTGTAATCCGAATGTTTGTTTAGCCCATTTCGTTGAACATACAATGTTATTCATGTCATATGGCGTCGTTTTAGTCATATTAGTTGTAGTGTGTTGGATTCGGACAAAATGGGTCGGATTGCTGATTTATCTCATGATAAGCGCGAATTGGTCATTAAATGTATTTAGAAAACAGATTTCTTCAAGAAATTGGAAAGATGATTGGTAAAGCGCACCCGAGAGTACATATCATAATTAGAAATTACGTAAATAGCGGTCAATACCAAAACATAAAAATGCGGGAATGAATTAAATTTTAACAGCACGAGATGAGCGTCAAAAAGTATCTTCTGTTGTTAAATCACGAACATTCATTTCGAAAACGAAGACTAAGGAGTTAGCAAAACAATAGTAAGTGACCCAGATTAATTTTTGAATACTGTTTTAATCCGTGATGAATCGATATCCAATGTATTTGGTCCGGATTGCTCTCCAAAAGTGCGGCAAAAGGTTAATGAGGAAATAAATGAGAAAAATGTTTTACCAACATGGTATAGTTGAAAAT
Source organism: Amiota albilabris (assembly GCA_037040105.1). Classification (NCBI taxonomy): domain Eukaryota; kingdom Metazoa; phylum Arthropoda; class Insecta; order Diptera; family Drosophilidae; genus Amiota; species Amiota albilabris. The sequence continues at coordinate 21,310 of JBANCV010000599.1, read as the reverse complement.
AGATGTGGTATTGGGGGTGTATGTTAGTGTCTCGTTTTGCTTACTGAAGTTCATCACCGATAGGATGAACAAATTTTTATATTTATACATTGTACAGAATAATGTACATCAATTTTCATGTCCCAAGAAGACAACAACCGAAAACATACATCATATCTCGTGCGCGAATGGTAGCTTTAACACTATAAGCAACTGAAAATGACACTCCATCACCAGATTTAAGTCCCATAGAACATATGTGGGATTTACTGAAAAAAAGAATAAGAAAAAAGCGAATACCACCGAAGGAGTCATTGAAAGCATCCATAAGTCACGAATGGTAGAAAATGTCAGTAAATGACACAGATGTCCTAGTTAAAAGCATGCGTTGACGCTTGGAAGCTGTTATAAAAGCCAAATGTGTGTTTTTTTTTTTATAACTTACTACAATTCTAGTAACTAAAACATGTGAATTTTTTTAGTGTACAATTTTAATCTTACTTTAATTAATTTTTTGGCGTAAAATTTTCCCTTATTTCTATTTACTTTCACATTAAAGGTGTACGAATCATTTTTTGATTATGTGTATATTGCGATGGATCACCTAAATTACTGTACTTAAGATTACTATCTATTGTTATGATAATCGGAGAACGATCGGAGGACAGTCCTAGCGGCGAATTCTCTGTAAAGTCATTACGATTAAAACACCTGGAGGCACCAAAATCAATCAGGTTAATTGGCCAATAAGCTGGATGCCCTGTGGAAATACCGTTGATAATACTTTCAAGAAGTTTTCTTCCTCTAGGTGTAACTAGTAGTGATGCTTAGCATTATAATCACCTACAGCTATATACTTCGGACCAAGATTCGCAAAAAAGTCTTGTTCGGTTATATTTTAAAACGGCGGGTAGTACCCAGCTGCAAGAATTACATTATGAGAATATTTTTTTAGCGGTACTAAAGTGGACTGCACATATCCTTAATTGTCTTTTATCAAAAATTAATTTCTAGGAATCGTAGAAAAGATAATCTGGTATTCTGTGAGATGAGTTTCAGATATAAACATAATGTCAATATTATTTGATAATATAAAATTTTATACTTCCGGCTTGTGCTTGGTAAGACCGTTAGCATTCCAATGACGAATTTTAAGTTTCAACATTATGGTTTGTTTAAGACGGTTTGCATAAGCATGGATTGATTTCTAATCAAATCCTGAATCATGCGCTAATTAAGAGATTGCATGAGATTTTGTACCATATACTCTATGCCACTACCATGTTAATCTATTGTTGATTTCGGTTGTCTTTAAGTATGTTTCCGTAGGTTGGAGTTTGCATTTGACACTTGAATTGAAGAAGATACCGCATTTTATATATGGGATGTATCTGACTCTTTTTTAGTTTTTTAGTTTTGTAGTATTAGACTCAATCCAACGCAGAATATTCGATGTGGTACTTTATTGTTATTCTTAATAATAAAAATGGACTTTGATTTAAAACCTGCTAATTCCAATACAGCCTTTTTTTCAGATGGGTGTACCCTTAATAACAACTATAAGCTCCTTGCTAGTCTTCATTTGATTCGTGGAGAATGGCTTGTGTTGCAATTCGAAATAACTGACAAGCTTCCTTTAGAATTTGGATTTCAGTTTCTTGAATTCTGACTTTCATAAGAGGGACAACCTGAAAATTATTATCAACTAACAGATTCGCTAAGCTGTTCGCTATGTCATTTCTTTTCTCTTAAAGATATGGGGGTGGTTTACACTAACTACTGCGTGCACTTGTTTTTCTTCTCTGCATTCACCATCGTCGCAAGTGGCTAGAATTGCAAATCTGTTCTTTTGGTGAACTGCGTTATCATCCGATTTGAATATCTTAGCATTCCTATTATTTATATTAGGGGTACTCACGCAACGTCGCAAACTAGGCAAAGTTGGCAAATTGGGCAAACGGGCAAACATAGTGACCGGTACTCCATACAAAAGCAACTTGCGCAATTTGCGAAGTTTGCTGAACAATATAGTTCGGCAAACATGTTAAGTAAGGGCTCCAACTTTGTGAATTTATTAGGAGTTGGTAAGTCGGTCCGATCATATGGCAAAAATGAAAAGATTTACCAATTTAATTCAAATAACAATTGATTTACAAATAGAAGTATGAATAATAAATTATATATAGCAATATCTTTACTTATTACATTAAATATACTTTTTTCGCTTCATTTCATCATTTTCAATAGTTTGAAATTCAACTGGCAGATGTATTTGCGAAAACAGCTGATTTGCCTATTACAAAGACAATTGGTCGTTTACGCAATTTACGTTCGGAAAGTTGCCATTTTTTTTGCTATTGGTTTTTGGTTGAATACGGATGTAGCGGTCTTATCCAGTTTGCCTGGTCGAATTTTTTGGGCGAGAAAGAGCAGAGGAAGTAAACATTAACTATTAAAATGAAGATGAAGAAAAAGATGACGCCGATGGGAATTTTATTCCACACGAAGTTAAAGCTTCCGACGAAGAACAAGAATTGGTTGTCAAAACAAACTTTCACTATATTGAAGATGATGTCAATGAAGAGTACATATAGTTCATCTTTGAACAAAGGAGACGTAATGAACATGTCGTTATTGCACAGCAGGATTAAAACATACAAGAATAGTTGACTGTACCTTCATCGGTTGAAAGTGAAGCACACCAAAGTTCTCAAGGTGTAGCTGGTGGTGATTGTGAACATTTTCGTTTACGCAGAATAGAATTGCATCATTATTTCAGTGCACTAGATGAAATAAAAGTTCGCCATGTAATCAACGTTTTCGTGCGCATAATATTATTCGTTCTACTGGTGGGCCAATCATTTCTTAGTCTGTATCAAATAAAGTGTTGAAAAAACTAATAACTCAAGATATGTCTATTATTGTGGGGCAGACCAACATGTAAGCCATAGAAGTTGTAAATAACTACAACGAAAAACCCTGACAAAACCGTGAAAAACCTAGTCAGCGCACAGTGCTCCCTGTCATCATCTCAAAATAAATACAACAATACAACCAAATATTTGATCAACTTCTCTTTTCTTCGTACATTCGCTTGTTTTTGTAAAGCACACAAGCTGGTTGCTTCCTTGTTGTAGTTGTGTAAATGTAGTTTCTTTATTGAGATGTTATGATTTTTCTGGTACATAATTCAAAAATTTTATTTTTTATTGTGAATGTGGCAATAGACTTACACATTCTGTGAAAATTTGAATTGTGTACCTAGCGTAGTTTATAAGATACAGAATCGAAAATTTGTGTCTAAATTTTTGCTCAAAAATTATTCAAATCGGCTTAGAATAGCTTGTACTAGATAAAAAAAAAATGTTAAAAACTTTATCAAAAAACTGATTAAATCTCGGCAACAGCATTATCTACCGGGTCGAAATATAGCTGAGACCCATCTAAGTAATGCAATAAGTACAACGAAAAAATTTTTATCAAAATCGGTCCAGCCATTTAGTAGATTTTCCAAAGACACAAAAATCCGTTCACTCGAATTATACATTTTTTACATATAAAGATAAAACAAACTTTAAAAACTGTATGTTTCCCTTTAGCATCTGTAATATGTAACCGATTTAGATAGTTTTGAAATGAAGATTATTACTACTACTGCTACTGTGACAAGTGCTACTGTGCAGCGACGACATCAAAGGCAATAATAAAAGATATCAATAACACAAATACATACATACACATTTATTTATTTTGTTAGTTTTTTGTTCTCTTATGCATGGTACAAATTGTTCTAAGTCATAATTTTTTGGAAATATAAAAGGTGCCGAAAAAGGTCGATATTTCCCAACTACTATTAATAGGAATTATCTTGTGTATCTTTGTGTTGAAACAAATGAAGCATACACAAACTTTCGTACACACAAATGTTCGACTCGAACATTCGATCATTTCTTCACAGGAGTGAATATTATTATTTGTCATGAAGTTTGTAACACACAGAAAGAGACTTTGCAAATCACATAAAGTATATACTCGTATATATATAATCAATGTGATCGATGAGACGAGTTGATATAGTAATGTCCGTCTGTTTGTCTGTATGCGAACTAGTCTCTCAGTTAATTAGCTCTAGAGCTGAAATTTTGTACATACGTTTCTTTTTACTCCGAACAAATCATTTGTCGGAACGAGCCGAATCGGGCCACAGGGATGGATAGCCCGATGCAAACCACAAGGACAAATTAATGTTCTTATTAGAAAAACTTTTTTATTTATGGTTCGATCAAACTAAAATTGGGACATTGTGAGCTTGTGGCTATTCACCAACCATGTAAATTTCACGATCCTAGCGCCACCAGGAGGCGTACCTCCCATACAAACCGCCACTTATCGTTCTTATTAGAAAAATTTTGAGTTCTTTGTGCTATCGAAATGAAATTTGAAAACTAGAATTGTTTGACCCATATACATTAGCCACTAAAATTTCAAAACCCTTGGACTAACAGGAGGGATATCTCCCATACAAGCCACCTTCTCAAATTCATGTTCTTATTAGAGAAACTTTTTTTCTTTTTTATGCTATCACTTTGAAATTTGGACATAGTGAGTTTCTGATTCATATTCATTAGAATCAGATCACTTAAAAAAATGTGGTGACCCTGGAAAAGGTAACATTTCTTATTTACCTGAAATGAATTTATTGACAAATTGGGAAAACAGGTCCTAAAAAAAATTATAAGTAAACTTAAAGTAGCAAAACATTTTTCAATTGGCGTTGACAGTATGCCGCATATGTCTCATGTTGACCAGCTAACTTATATAAATTGATACGTAAAGATCGTGTTCCTGTTGAAAGAAATCTATTAATGAGCACGAATTTGAGTATTTAGCGGAAGCCATATTTTGGATAATCATAAAATATTGTAGAGGACAAAGCTCCTGCAATGCTTCAGAAATTGGATTTGACGAAATCTCCAAAAATACGCCTCTGTATCCGCGATGACTTCCTCGTTTGACCTAATTTTTCTCCCGCGAGCCATTTCTTCATGTTAGGGAACAAGAAAAAGTCGCAGGGAGCCAGATTGGCTGAATACGGGGGGTGCGGCAGCAATTCATAATGCAATTCATGCAGTTTGGCGGAGACAATGTCAATGTCAACAGTTAGATATGGGTTCAACGAAGTTAAACGTTTTTTATGAGGAGCGACCAGGATACCCAACTGACGTGGTTACCAAGGCAATTATTGAAAAAGTCCACGACATGATTTTCGCTGATCGACTAACGAAAGTACGTGAAATAGCAAAGGCCGTAGGTGTGTCAACCGGAACGGCAATTATTATCTTGACGATGAACAAATTGCCGGCCCGATGGGTGCCGCGATTGCTCAAGCTGGACAACAAGTGGATGTGGTTGTTAACTTCGTAGCAGTGTTTGGGGCAATTTAAGCAAGTTCCTGGATTCATTATTACGCACCAGAAATTAAGCAACAATCAAAACAATGGATTTCTCCCGGTGAATATACACCAAAGAAGACGGTACCATCGGCTTGTAAGGTCATGGCGACGATTTTTTGGGATGCGAAGCGCGTCATCCTCATGGATTTTTTAAGAAAAGGAAGAACGATCACTTCCCAATACTATTGTGAATAATTGAACTGCTTCAGCAAAAAATTAAAGGAGACACGGCAGCCAAAAAAAAAATTTGTTTCATCACGATAACGTACCAGCTTATTCATCTGGTGTTGTCTCCGCCAAACTGCATGAATTGCGTTATGAATCACTGCCGCACCCCCCGTATTTAGCCAATCTGGCTCCCTGCGATTATTTCTTGCTCCTTAACATGAAGAAATGGCTCGCGGGAGAAAAATTTAGCTCATCATCTAAAAGAGGACTATTTTAAAAAATAAAAAAAAAAAATTCTTGAAAAAATTGTGTCTTCATTTCTTTAATTCGGGTTCTTAATGAACCGCCCTCGTATGTATGTAATACAGTATAAAATTGATATGAATTAATTATTTTTTACACATTTAGGGCAAACTACCTTTTTTTGAGAATGTTCGTTACAAATATTCACAATTCACAACATTGTAATGAAGCTCTTCTTTTTTCGGAGACATCGACGACGAATTTTTTTTGGTGGTGGTGGAGCCGATGGTGGTCATTATTGTTAAAAAATGTTGTGCATCGTTAATATTTGCTATGTTGTTCTCTCTATTTTTAAAGTTTGGCATAGTAAATTGGCGAGCCAATGCTTTCAAAAATAGTTTACGTGATGTACCTTTTTTGACTCTAATCTTTATCCGGATATAATGACTCCCATATTACCTTAGCAGCTATTCCGCAAGCGTCAATCAAATTATAAAATTGTGAGGTTGACATTCTTTTTGCAGAAAAAGCAAGACAAATTTGACCAAGTGCTTATACGCCACCCTTAGTAGAATTGTAATATTAGATAAACTCCGACTTTTTAGTTTTTAATCTACTTCTGCTGCATGGTGCATAGTTGAAAGAAGAATGACAGCTTTGTTTTTTTTAGGAACAAAACTAATAAGAATCATGTTCTTTCTAAATCTAATCTGATTGCTGTCAGGTTCTCGTTGCTTGTTCGCTGAAAATTTCGGTGGAATACATTCTTTATTTTTACAGAAAGTACCCATACATAATAAACGCTTCGAATGACGAAATCGAACCTTGTGAAGTAGTCCCTCTATCAAAAATCCACCAAATTTTCACACCATATTTGTCAGGCTTTGATGGCATACATTGCGAAATGGTACTCTGCCAGTTGATCATCTATGGTCAAGCTGGCTCCTGGCATATAACTTATTTTTATTGTAAGATTTTTATTATTATATTCCATATATTATGTATTGAAGCAAATTTCTCTTGCAATCGACTATAACTTCTTGAGGTTTTATGATCAAATCTTAAATAGCGTGATAAATTAGCAAATCTATCACGCTCAAAAAAGGGTACTGCCATACAATGGATCCCAAAATTCTTTGTAAGCTGCAACTTCATTTTCCTGCTTCAATCAGTAATCCAATATAGGCACGGATTGCTGTATCGATTGTGCGTTTCCATTTGTCACCGAGTTGTTGAATAGCATATGTATTTGTACATTCAACTATTATGTCAATCGCTTCAAAGCAGGGAAAAGGCATCTGAAATAATTTCGATTTATTTACCAGGAGGCAATATTACTTTATTGCAACTTCCTTTTATAATTTTGTCCGCAGGTGTTTTCCCAGATTTAAAAAGATTTGGCTGCCATTCAATACCGTCCACAAACAAACTTGTATCTACTTCTAATTCCTTACAATCTGATGAGCCCATTTCATCCTCCAAATCTGAGGCAGTTTCACAAACGCCTGATTCACTGTCCGATAGCAAAAGTTCCTCAATGCCGTCAAAACACTGTTCATCTTCATCAGCGGCAGCTTCATCGTCACAGAGATCTTTGAATTTCTTGAATATTAAGACCGCGTAAAGAACACATTTTTCAAAATTCCTAAAAGTCAAATATAATAGCCTGCACTTTCCAATCTGTAAATACCGTAGTTATAAATTTATAAACAACTTTTATTATTTGATCAATGACAAACAAAAAAAACTTTACACAGTAAAATCAATTCGAACTGTTACATTTTACTCTGATGCAGCACGCATTCCTTAGGCTAAACGAACGACGAAAAAAGCCAAAAATATATTAACAGTGGAGTCTGTAGCAGTTGGTCCGTGTATTTTTTGGTATCTCTCAAACTGTCCAACTTACAGAAATATAGCAAAGTCACTGCCTGGGGTTAAAACACCAGAAGACTTTTTTATAAAGTAGTATTTTGAAGTTTCTGACCAATTATTAGAATCGCTTTTTTTAATTATTCGAGCGATTCACTTTGGGAGTTGGCCAAGATGTTGTTAGTACATTAAACTTCTACAAAAAATTCAAGAAAGAAAGAATACTGAGCGATAATCAAATGTTCATGGATTTATTGAAGAGGCAGAACGAAAAAGTAAATACATTGAAAGATATGGTTGACTTTCTAAAAATAATATGTATTGTGTGCAAGTCTCATCACAAAATTTGTGCGGTTCGTGCGCTTGCTAATGACCATATCAAGGTCGACATGTTCAAATGAAAGAAGATTTTCCGTACTTCGGCGACTTGAGACGTATTTGAGTAGTTACATGTTGCAAAAAAAATTTGAATCATTTCACAGGTTTATCGAAATAAATGTGAAAAATTGGATTTACATTTATCAGTCAATCAGTTTTTTTTTTTTTTGGTTGTAATTGGAATTGGAATTTCAACACACTTTTGATATCCAGCAGGAACTTAAACGCATTTTGGCGTTCTCATTTTGGCATTCTCATTTTTATTTCTATTTTTTTCTTCTCAATTTCAATTATATAATAGCTTTTTTGAAATACAATGTGGATGACAATTGCAATTTATAATAACATTTCACAAAACGGGTGGCTTTTTTGCAATCTTTTCATTTGCTTTGACTTATTGTTGTTACAAAATTTGATAGTGAGTAAAAAAAAAATTAAAAATGAAAGAAAAAATAAAATTAATCGAATTTATAACAATGAAGTGCGTAAAACGGAACTAACGACAAAATACAAAATCAGTGCCTCAACTCTTTCTTGACTAACAAAAACGCGCCCGAAAAAGTGATCACCCTGATTTGGAAAACGCGTTGTTGCGATGGTTTGATCAAATGCGTAGAGGCAACGCGGTAATGAACGTTCCAATTTTATTAGAAAAGGCAAAACAGTTTGCAGTTCAATTAAAAAATAACGTTGAGCCAAACTAGAGTTGTTGGCTGTGTAATAATTTTTGTCATTTGAAATGTGCAGGATTGACCGGCAGAGATTATGATAAAGTTGTCAATAGATCAAAAACTGTCTCTTGCACCTTGACGTGGTCTTGTCCATACTGCTCTAAGAGGCAACGACTTTTCATTAATGTATACCACATGTGATAAATATATTAGATTGCATAGTGCTGTAAAGTAATTTTGAACTGGTTTTGATTTGGAGTGGATATACTGAGTAAGTATAATTTTTTTTTCACCGCTTCCCACATCTTCTTCTCCTGTAAGAGGTGGAGGAATACGTGGTTCTATTTCTTCTCCGTTGCCCCCAGTGTTGCAGGATATCTTTCTACAGCATCTGCCTCCGAGATATCTGGATCTACTATTCCGTCTAATCTTGAAATTGTAGCCATAAATGTTGGTTTACCGTCGCCCACGTTGGTGTTCTATGCTGAAGGATCAAATCAGACATCTTCAGTATTATCTTATTTTGATACTGCAGGTTTGGATGTGGTTTCACAACCTACTTTGTCGGTGGTGGCCCCTCGGAAACAAGTTTTCTTCTCTAGGCTGTTTTATGATACTATTATTAAGTATATTGCTTCCAGGTCAACTGTAAACGTTAGTGTGCACAAATTTAATTTTGCACAATCATCTGAAATTGCGTCGTTTAAATGAAGCGTGAATCCTGATGCGTTCTCTGAGGTGGGTGACTCACGTGTGTTTACGAAATTAAATTTAAGAAGAGGAATAAATCCAGAGTACAAAAATCCTCACGAGCGAATGCTCACGAGCGCTCATTTATGGAAAATTTAATAAATGAGGATTTCTTGTTTGAACTCGTGTTTATATATCAACACTTTGATAATGCGTTCTTGCTCTTGCTCGCGAGTATTGGCTTGCATTCATTTGGCACTTTCTTCATTGCAGACAACATTTCATTTATGTGCGTTCAGAATGTGTCATCTCGCGATATGTTACAACAAAATTGCACATAATTTGTTGTTGGGTATGTAAAAATTTAAAATAAGAAATAGAGTTTACTTTTGCCTATTCTATGCGAGTCGTTCGAAAATTAACGCTTCATTAAAGAGTACTCCATTTATGAACAAAAGCGAAGCATAAGCAATTCTAAACTGGTTCCATTATCGGAGGACCCCTATGATGGTGAAGCTTCGACACCAGCACATTTGATAATTGATTCATCACTGATGGCAATACCTGAATCATTGGTGACAGATTTGAAGATATCGCATTTGACGCGATGGCAGCACATCACTTACCTAAAATAAAGGTTGTGGGAACTATGGAGAAGGGATTTTATACACACTTTGCAAAGTCGTTCCAAGTGTCTTAAAGCAGAAGCAATGAAAACTACACACCCCCTAGCATTGGTTGTTGGGATAATAAATAATAAATGCTATCCCAGGTACTGATAGATATATTCGAGTAGTGGACATTAATACAAAGAAAGGTCAAATGCGAAGGCCGATTCACAATGTTCCTCCACTTCCAACTCAATAATCTTGAAAGCATTTGAGTCCTTTCAACGGGTGGAGTACGTTCAGACTTATGTTAATTATCTGTAATTAAGGTATAAGTCTGTTAATCTTATGTAAATGTTCTATGTTATATGTAAAAGCTTTAGTTATTATTACAAAGGGATATTAAAATAGTTTTAACCTCGTCATTACGTAATTTAACTGGCCCATAAAGGACGGCTTTATATGGGTTTGTTTCTTTTTTCTCAAGAAAAAACTCGCAACTGTCGCTTTTATGATGATTGTAAATAATGTTGTAGCAGTCGATGTTATTAACAAATATCTTGATGCCAATAGATGTACTAGTTTGAATATAATAAGCATCTATTTTTACTACTTTAAGCATATCGAGAATATATTTAGGGTTTTTTTTAGCACAGTAACAAGTGGAATTTTTGCACTAGATGAGGCTTGTTCAGTAATTGGATCTTCTGCAAAGGTTTCACTGTTCAAGATAGTTTATACGCGTAAGGGACGAAAACAATTTGTGTAACAATTTTCTGTATTAGAAACCGTTTTGTGTTGTTTCTTATTTGACAAGTGTGACTGTTTGTACTTTGCTTCGCTGCTTTTGATTTTTATTTTGTATTTGTTCTGTGGAATTTTCAGGAGATTCTGATTTACGGTTTCTCTTATTGCTTTCACTTAGTACTTGCGTGAATGCTTCCGTTGTTGGCATAACTGTCGTCGCAGGTTTGAGCAATGACGCGATTGGACCCTGATTCGACGAGTTGTTTTTGTTGCGATTGAAGGTTTGTGTGTCTTTTGTTGTTGCATTACCTGCAATTGCCGCCAATGTAGTTGATATTGTGTTAACTGTTGTTATGTTGGATGTGTTTAGTGCTGTGTTTGTTGTAGTCGTTTGATTTGGGGTTTGCGGGGATGGGCACTGGGCGCTGAAAAGTAGATAATGTCTAGTGCTTGCATTATTTGAGCACAAAGCAGGAGAGCAAGATCTTGCTCGAACCTCAGGTTTAGAAAGGAAGATTTGTTGCTATTGACAGCAGAGACAAACGAGAAATATGCGTTTCTCGTTGTGTTTGTTTGTGGCTTTTGGTTAAGTTTTTGAGAAGAGCTGATCTTATTATTATAACTTTTATTGAATTTTATACATCACGAATATTTAAGCGCTACTCACATTTTACTGTTCAGGTGTTCGAATGATAATGATCCATCTATCCATATATATAATAATTAATTGCTTTTTGTTAGTATGGTTGAAACTTGGGAATGGCTTGGCCGAATTGAATAATTATTTTTTGTTTTGTTTGACTTAGTAGAGAGATGGTTTCGGAAAAAAAATTCAGCAAAATAAAAAAAATCAGCCGAAGAGTAGAAGAAATCTAAATTTGTGAGGTGTGCGAGTGAGATCCAAAGCCTGGAATCCGCATTGCATCGAAACATATATATATTTGTATGTACTAGATAGCTGTTTCGAGTAGTATTTATATTTATGGGTGTAGTTAAAATTAGGTACGAGTCCATCACAGCACTCGTGAAGTTGATTCGAGTCAGCCACTCAAACCGAGAACAAACGAGTTCGACACGAATCATTCTATTTGCATGTCTTTTCAGTTCGAATCACTTCGAGTTTAAATCGCTTCTTATCATTTTTTTTTCGCAAAAAATGCTATTTGCAGTAGGATGATTTCAAAATGAAGTATTTTTTGCAGTACATGTTCTAAGACAATGAATAAAGTCATTTTAAGGTAAAATCATGTAAATTTCAAGATCCTACGATTACTGGATCGCATAGCTCCCATACAAATACTGCGGTCACAATGTTAAAACGCAGTATGTAAATTAAACAAATCAATTTGTGTTATTAAATAAAAAATGTATTGTATTTTATTTTTTATCAGTACTATGCGCTTATTAACATATTTTAGATTTGAATTATTTGCAGCGCGATGCGCTTTTATTTGAGTCTAGTTTAGAACTAACTTCAGATGTTCAACGGTTGGCGTACGAAAAAAACACTTCGAACTTCAAATGTTTGAAGGTTCGATTGGCATACGTGCCAAAAAGTGCACTGTCAGCGGAAAGGGTCTTTGTGGCTTAAGCTGGTACTTGAGCGAAGCTTCTGGATATTGCAAATAGTGTGGGAAGCGGACATTGCGTAAGCGAAAATAGTTTGGGAATAGTGAGGGTAAGAATAATGCTAATGCGACATCATGATGATGTTCAATAAACTAAGTAAAAGAGTTAATGATGTTCAAAGAAATGAGCAAATGAATTATTAATTAATGTACTGACTTTAACATAAACATAGGTCAAATCAATTTTGAAATATTTCTGTGTACACAAACAATTACAGGATCGAAGGCAAAAATGCTTTATGGGGATGCATGAAGAGTACTACATCTTCGGCATAGTCCTTGATACCATTCTTTGTGGTTCTTTTTGTTTTAACCACTGCTATTTTTAATTAAAATCTACAATTCTTTATCGTAAAAATATTCAATCGCATTGTATCAGTTAAAATTTAAGTTGCTTTCATATTTTACATTAATTAAAATTTGACCGATTTTATTATTATATGGATCTGTGAAATTATTTATATTAGAATTTAAAAATGGAAGCAATCTCAGAGAAAAAATTATGAAACTAAACATGCTCCTAAATTAATATTTATAACTCATTTATACGTTACGTTATATAAGCAACAACAAGCACTCGCAGAGACACAAATGTAACATCAATAATCATCTATGTATGTATGTTTCTATGTAACCTTTATATATATCAAACAAAGTTGATATGTTTCCCTCTACCTCCCGTAATTTTCAACCAATTTCATAATTTTTTTTTCAAATATGGATAATTACTTTGAGTAGCGATTAGGCAAAAAAAAAAAGAAAAGAAAAATGAAAAATACTTTAAAAAGGGTATTTTCCAAATATGTTTCTTTTATTTTGTAAAGTGTTTGTTACAATTTTTATTTTTCATTTTGTTTATTAAACGGTATGAAACGGTATATATTGATTATATTTGCATAATGAAAACCGATTTATTTATTTCGTTTGACAATATTTTACAAAAAGTCTTGCCAAGAAGATGTATTCTTCGACTGCCAAGAGGCAAGCTGCAGCCAGAAGAAGTGGGCGTGGGATAAGCTAGTACTATATACGAGTACGTATAAAATATTAACTATACAATGTTTAATTTTTGCTCCGTTCAAACAAATAAAAACACTTCTATCTCATAGAACGGCGAGTGCGAGTAAAAGTGAGGAAAGGAGCTTAAAATAAAATTGTATTTAAAATTTAATTAAAACTTTTGCTATTATATTTGCTTTTGTGTTTGCATTTTACAACAATATCAACAGCAACAGAAACAAATTGTTGTTGATCATTGTTGGAGATGTGTTTAGTTGGTTTTGTCCTTACATTAAAAAAATCGTTACAAATTATAAACATTAAATTGTATGAATCAATGTGGAATTATATATATATCATATATCATATATGTTACGATAGTAGTATCGACAGACATATATACATGTACATATATTAAAAATAACTATTTATGCTAACTTTTGATGAAATTACGCAAAATATTTGGTTAGACAGCAATGGTTGGACGAAGACCCGCTTAGAACTAGGCCACACCACTTGGTATATATGTATATTTTGACATGTCGGGAACTCCACTTTTACTCGTTTTCTTTCAAATTCATCTAATGCAAAAATTTAAAAAAAATTGTTGCGTACGGTAGGTTGTATTTTACTTAAAAAAAAAAAAAAATATATACAATTCACACGTTCTTTTATATTTTTTAAATTAAAAACAAAAATTGATGAATAGCATAAGTATTTTGACATGTTTTTGATTAGGTTCTTAAGAACAACGGCTTACTTTAAACTTTGAGACCTTTAGACCTTATTACTGATTGGAGTCGATTTGGATTGGAGTCCACGAGGGATTCAAGGAAGTGTACCGGAATCTCGTTCCAGAATTTTGTGAGCTCTGTGATAGTTTGTTGTCTCGTTCTTGTTAGATCTGCGGATCTCTTTTGTTCCAGAACAAAACATTTTCAATGACATTCAAATCCGGGCTTTGGGGTGGTCAATCCAGCGTTTCGACTCCAACATCTGTTAAGAATGTTGTGATCAATTTGCTCTTATGGCAAGGAGCATCATTCTGTTGAAGAACGAATGCCTCTTCAATCAACCTATCACCTGAGGATAATGCGTGATCATTCAATATGCTCAAATATTGTCTTTGATTCATTGAACCGTCAATCACCAAGTCACCCAAGCCGTTAATGAAATTGACCGCCAGAACATAATATTGCCACCACCATAGCTAACTTTTTTACACACAGGAGCAGATTTCTGGCGTTTTTTTTTTTTTTTTATGAGTGGTACTCAAAACTTTCATCTGTCCAAAGAATATTACGCCAAAACGATAAGGAATTTTTTTTGCAAATTCCAAGCGTTTGCTTTTGTTTTTTGGGGTTATAAAGGTTATTGACCTTGTTGTGTATGTCTTCATATTATCATCAATTAAACTTCTACGAATTGTTCTTTTGCTTATATGATTGTTTGTGCCCATATTCCACTCTAAAGCTGCAGCTTTTGGTATTTTCAGTGGGTCGCCTTTAAATATTCGTACTATCTGGTCTTTCGCTTTCTACCAAATCGACACACTTCTTTTGCTTTTTTATATTTATTTATTCGATAATATACAGTTTGGCGTGACAAATTAAACTCCTTAGCGATATTTATAACGGTAATACCCAAGTTAAACTTTGTCACAATTTCAGTTCTGATATTAGCACTTAATTCAGATATTTTTACCATATTTTTTATTGAAAGCCGAACCTTTTTATTCTTTTGTAATTAAATATGATATCTTAATCAAAAACACTGATCACAATGCAACTAACTTTAAGTAAATAAGCAAAAAATGATAAAATCACGTGATATGAAAGTACTTATGCCGTCATAAAATACTCTTTCAAGTTGGATTTCTCACTTCAGAACAAGAATCATCAAGAAACTAGCAAAATATTCAGCATGCTTATTGTTAAATATTGGAGCAATGAATAAAGCATAATAAAATTTCCGTTACATGAAGCTGGAGCGTAAGAGAACAAAAAAAGTTTGCATTGTTTTTTTGACAAAATACTTATGCTTACCCCTGTCCTTACTAGCTATTAAACTCCAGGGATCCAACACGTACTTTTAAATTATAATTTTTTTGCTTCAATATCAAATTTGTAAAGTTTAAATTTTTGAAAAGAAATTTAACCATGGAATAATAAGATTGGTTGATGAATACCAATCAATCGCTAATTTTATATTTAAAAATCATGAGCCATATAGTGATACTATAGCGTTGCACACGATATGTAGCACTGTTGTCAAGATCCAGTTATTTAAATGATAAATAGCGCACACTATACTGAGTTTCGGATTGCTGAGTTATGATATAAGTATGTACACACATATATTTCATAAATAAACTATTTTTAGTTTTTTCATATTTACATATATTCACACAACGTGAAAGTATATTCTACAAGTTAATAAAATAAAATAATTGTCTTCATATATGAAATTCCGGTGTTTGTGCCTGTTCTAGTTCTTCTCCTCTAAACGGCTTGACCAACCCTCATGATTGGTTTTTTTAACTTGTTGGAATACCTGGATGTTTCTAGGTAAAGTTGGACACGTTAGGTAGGACTGTTGTCGAGTTCCAGATATTTCTTTATTTTATATAACCCCAATTACTCAGGTATGATCAAATTCAAGGACATTGTGAGGTAGGGAGTTTGCTTCTGGGCGGAAATAATAACGGAGTTAGCAAACATTGTTTGCCGCATGCAGCTCAAGCACTGGTTTCATAGGTAGCCCAACATTCAGCATAAGATCTTGGACACTTCGTCGTTTCAAAACATTAGGTGATCGCCAAAGTTCAGATTGCAATACATAGGAACCCCCAGATATTTGATGAAGAGTCCAAATGTCATGTCTTGTGTCCCAACTCGATTATTAAGAATTTCAAGCTTATTTCAGCTGCCGATTAGAACCAACTCAGTTTTTTGGTCTGCTATTTCTAGACCAGTCTGCCGTTGCCTGTTTTTGAAGTTTGTTACAGAAAAGTTTCATTTTACTTGAAGGTCCGGAAGGGATTTTTAGTTGCTACTACTAATATATCGTCCGGATTTGCAATTACCTTTACTTCATTCGATACAGAGACACTGAAAACATCGTACATACATAACGGTGCAGAGCTTTTCAGTGTCCCAATCCATATTTCGCCAGCGATCGCATTCCGTGCAAAATTGCGAACTATGCTTAATGAATTGATGGTACTCCTGCGTCGCAACATGATGTGATCCAATATCTTTCCCATTGCGTCCAGCTTATACAAGGCCCTGTAGGATGATGGCTGATCAGTCGGATTGTTACCCTTCGGTAGACCAATCTCTGCTGCTTCCAACAGAAAACAGCAACTCTTCAAGGCAAGCATTTAACCCTACACGGAATATTTCTAAATTAGGGGTACCGGGATCCCGTCCCTTTTTAAGCCCCGTAAATTCCAGGACTAGACGATAAGAATCCCGGTATATATTTCAGAACATTTTTCAACTCAAACAAATTCCAATTTCATCTGGCATAAAAATATATCCTTAAAAAGTCCAAAACAATTATTCTTATTCAAAACTGAAGAGAAGTTCATGACTTAATAACAGTTTACAACACTTATTTGCAAACAGCTGACTTTATTGTGTGTGAAAAATAGGAAAATTTAAATCCCGGGATCCTGGAATTGCTATTTTACAATCCCGAAATCATGGGATTGGTAAGATCATTCATAAGCATCATCATACATTGTATACATAACAATAATGTAGTTACCACTTTAATGAATTAATAATATCAATGTCCTTAGAGAAAAATATGAAAACAATTTTTTTTTTATTTTTCATTATATTGTAATCTTCTAACACTATACACTTTTCCAATATTTTTTCTAAATTTTTTTTTTTGGCAAACTAAAATTAGCTAAGCCTACAAAGTATCGAGTTTGACTTTTAGTATACAACATGGCGCATACGGTGCATTTGCTTACTTATTATTAAAATATGATCTTAAAAAAGTTGAAGCATTTAAGGTGTTGTCTTCCAACCGAGATCTAAGTTCCTTGGAAATGTAGCCTGCCGATGAGAAATACAGAAATTGGGAAATGTGTTTTCTAATGTATTTATCCACTTTTGCAGCACTGTACATTGCTTATACACGATACGAAATAATATTATAAGTATAGTGTGTCAAACGTTGACGATACTGCGGTTTTGGCGTTTAGCGTAATTAGTCCTTTTTACCACATTTCGTAAAATGTGGTTCAGGATTTCACTTACATTCACATAATCAAATTTACACAAACTCATCGTTACACTCACACGCACCCAATACATATACCTACATGCATACCCAAATAATATTACATCGGTATGTAAATATGTAATTTTATTTATTTGCTTTTTATTATAATCTTTTATTTATGTATTTTATATGATTTTCACACGTCCCAGGCGCGTTCTATCTGAAAAATACATACCAAGCTCAATTGTTGACCAATAACTTGACTCACGACATTCTACGTGCGGTAAGCAATGCCACCAACATTGACGCCGCCATCACTGACTCCTCTTACACTTAGCCTAGCCAACAATATTAACGATGCCGATGTCGATGCCTCTGTCGAGCTGCCTTCGTCTCCTTCAATTCAAATTTATGGTAAATTAATTTGTAATTAATTTTTGTCGAACCACATCGCGTAATGAATGAATGATTGAACAAACGGACGCGGACGCATGAACGAATGACCGCATGAAGTTCATGATATATGTATGTATAAATATATTGTTCTTAACGTTAGTTTAGTTTCAATTGAGACCAATTAAGCATTCGCATTTTGCCGTTATTGCGGCCTCGTCTCAAAACACACCTTCCCTCTACCCAACTCTGTCACGCTTCTACAATGGTCAACTTAGTCCTAGTTTTGGGTATTAGTTTTCTGACTTGCTGAATTTTACTTGTTGTTCAATATGAATCGTCTGTGCTCTTCTTGTTGCTTGGTGTTGAAACTCAATGTTGGTTTTAGGTTTATTGTTTTTGCTGTTATCCTTGTAATTGTGTTTCGGAAATTAAAATTGCATATTTAAGTAGTTTTGTCGGTATAACACGGAACACGGGCATAAGTACATGCATAGGCTTTAGTTTGACTGGAATAATTCACGCTACATATACACATAGCTCGGGAAATACCCCTACATACACATTTTTAGTTGATTATTTCTACCAAATTTGATTTCATATGTAGGGAAAGATACTGTGCTTTTCTTTAGATTCAATGTATAAAAACTTATTTTAAACCAAGAAAAATGGTATGTTCGACTATGCCAATATGTAACACTCTGCATGCAGCCCCTAGAAAACGTTCTTTGTATGGGAGCTATACGATCCAGTAATCTTAGGATCCTGAAATTCATATGGTTAATGAATATGGATTAAAAACCTATTGTGCACAAATTTTAAGATGAGAGCGCAAAGACCAAAACTGTTTTTCTAATAAAAAAATTAATTTGAGCAGGTGGTTTCTGTGGGAAGTACCCCTCCTAGTGGTCGAATTTGGCTCTCTAACTCAATAACTGAGGGTCTAGTTTGCGTATACAGACAGACAGACGGACATGGCTAGATGAACTCGTCTCGTCAAGCTGATCAAGAATATATTTTTATTAGTATTAAATCAGTTTTAATCTTAATCATAAGCATTATTTTTATTTCTTTTCTCCACCTTTAAGTTGACAGTTATTTTTGTCTTTATATTACCACAATATAAATAAATAAATAAATAAAAATGGTTTATGGGGTCTACTATATCTCCTTTTTTGCATTACAAACTTCATGACAAACTTATAATACTATTCACTACTTGAAGAGTACAAATATCTAAAGACCCTTCGTTATACTACTACTATTGTACATAGATTGACTTCATTAACATATTTATTAGTTCAGTGGTTTTTTAAAAGTTTTTTCGTTAAGTGCTAGTATTTTATTAGTAGCAATATCTTCTATAACTTTAAAGAAAGTATTATAGGAATTTGTTAGCCAGTACTATCTTGGTTAGAGTAGTCTGTGCTTAGTATCTCATCGGAAATTTCCAAATGATTATGTTGCAAGGATCGATTATTTGCGAAATATATAAAAAAAGTATGACTGGCAGGAAGCCTTCGTTTGTTCCTTCACAATCTTATGAATGAATGAATGAAGAAATGGTCTTACCTGAACATGACCTTAAGAATGATAAAAGAGCTGGTATATTATTTATACAAATCATTTACCTTGAAAACTGATAACGATGGTACAGAATTTTTTTTAGCATAGCAGAAGAATTTTCTGTAGAATAATCTGATAATTATATAAATACAGTTTGTTATTTCTTCTTTCAAATCTTACTTCACTTTTCAATAAAAACTAAGTTTCTATACTACAAGTATTTATGTCGTATTCATTAATAAACTGATATGTTTGAACTTCTTTTAGATGCTTTATGCTGATCACTGATTCACATATCTTAAGTTCTGTTTTACTATTTTCAAACTAACTAAATAATAAGGAACACATTAATTCGCTTGATATATTGATTATTCATTGAAAAAATATTTCACCTTATCTTTATAGCTCCGACTGAAATTTTGATATGGAAGATGCACCCTTTGAGCCATTAACCTAGTTACACAGTACCCCTTTAGGACTGTCAACATCCGAATAAACTTGTTAAAGTGAAGGAGCTCGGAGCCCCATTTCAGTTGAGCGATAACTCCCTGATTTTGGATTTCAAGGCCTGAAAGGATTTTTTGTAGAGGTATGCGAATATCAACCAGAGCTCGCAAATACCAGTCAACACTTTCAGGTTGTCTGTAAAAAACCACAATGAATAACAGTTTAACAGAGACACTTTGAACATTGATTTCTGGTTTTCTTGTTATCTCTCAACAAAAACAAATTTTTGTCGTTTTTTTTCCGTCAAATTAATCTCGGACTTTTTGATTAAAAATAAATTCAAATTTTTTTGGTGTATTCATACGCAGGATGGAGCGGCTGTGTGTGCGTTTCTCTCTCACCCTCTCTTTTTATTATGTATTCCGATATTATCCAACAACAAATTGTGCGTAATATTTATGAATAAGAAGAGATATCTCTTTGTTATGTATTCTGATATTCTCCAACAACCAATTGTGTGTTGTAATTTGAATCATATGGACATCACATCAACAATACTGAAAGACGAATTTGCTTTCCATTTATTTCGTTTTGGTCGCTTTTTCAAAGCCTCGGACTATTTTTGTGTTATCATCTTAAAATTTGAACACAATAGTTTTCAGAAACCCACCTAGCTATACATGGATTTAATTCTTTTTTATTTAACGTCATTGTGAGTGAACTATTGGAAGCGCAAATTAATAATGCCGGATTTACAAGAGATGGCGCTACCCATGCTTTAAGCATCTGGCAGGATTGTCCTATACTCCATATGAAAAATTCATTTGACAGCTTTAATTTCCAGTATGTAACATTAGCTTGCAGTGTAAACAACATATTTTTTTTTCGCTCTCAATATGTCTAATTTCGTACCAACAAAACAACATCGATTTGCTATTCGAAGCATATCCGGAGTATGCTCTGTCGATTTCACAGTGCGAGAGATGGTTTGTACGCTCTAGAAGGGGTGATTTTGACGTGGAAAACAAGGAGCGGCCCGGTCAACCGATAAAGTTTGAAGATGCCGAATTGGAAGCATTACTTGATGAAGACTCATGTCAAAAGCAAGAAGAGCTTGCCAAATCATTGGGAGTAACACGCCAAGCCAATTCACATCGTTTACAACAATTGGGAATGATCCAAAAGCAAGGAAATTGGGTCCCATATGAATTGAAGCCGAGAGACGTTGA
>JBANCV010000598.1:0-31396 GCA_037040105.1 Amiota albilabris | reverse complement strand
ACAATGCGACCATTGCAATCCCGACGAGTTTGGTTTCCTCTCAGCTGGCTTGATCAGGTGTGAGATGATTAATACCTAATGGTACTTCTTCCAATTTTCATAAGTGATCAATAATGGAGTTGATGGCGGCTTCCCAATACAACATGCAGGTGAGTGCCGAAGCATTTTGATGTAACCCGTAGCGTGCAGTAACCACCCATCCGAGGATTGTTTTCTGAAGGGTAGGTTTTTGTGCCTAATATGTGAATGTCATTCATCAATGCTCAAGATATCAGTGCGTTATATCTTTCTTGGTAATCGCAGAATTTTTGCAAACTTCTCAGCAATGAAATTTACTGGAGAGTATGAGTCAAGCAAAGCATGACCAAGCTGACAGCGTCCTTCTGAATCACTAACAGTTGCTGGCAGTTGCTAATAGTACACCTTGTGCACTGCTGCTGGAATGTGTGGGTGAAATAGCGATGTCGTTTGCTATGGGTGAAACGATCAAATTAGGGAACGAAGACGAATGAGTCACTGCTGATGCAGATTGGTTTGATGAACGCTCACGGAGCAGTAACGTGTGCTGACTGCGATCGCAGCTACGACATCATTCAATAAACAATTGAGACATAGACTCAGATTCTTGATTCTGTGTTGGCACATTCACAAGTATTGTACGAGGGCGGTTTATTAAGTACCCGTCTTTGAAGATAGTGAAGTTAGTGTTATAATCGTGTGCTGCCATCTATCAGACGACGCTAATACGAATTTCAGACTGATTGATAGGTTAGTTTAGATTTGGCAGTCATCCGAGTCACACGTGTTTCGTGATTTTCGCTAAGATGGAAAAAGAGCAATATCATTCAGTAATTTGCTTTTTGTTTTTGGATGGGAAAAAATGAGAGGAGATAAAAGCAAGGCTGGATGCTGTTTATGGGGACACGTCGCCATCTATGACCACAGTTAGATATTGGTTCAACGAATTTAAACATGGGCAACATTTTGTTTTTGATGAGGAGGGTTTAGGACTCCCGGCAGACGTGGATACTGAGGAAATCATTGAAAAAGTCCACGACATGTTTCTCGCTGATCGACGAATGAAAGTACGCGAAGTAGCAAAGGCTGTTGGGGTATCCATCGGAACGGCAATTAATATTTTACATGATAAGTTGTCGATGAAAAAATTTTCGGCCCGATGAGTGCCGCGATTGCTCACGCTGGACAACAAGCGGATGCGGCTTTTAACTTCGAAGCAGTGTTTGGGGCAATGTAAGCGAGATCCGAAGGACTTTTTGCATCGAGTTGTCACCGTTGATGAAACCTGGATTCATCAACACACTAAGCAACCAGAGGAGGCGAAGACGATCCGATCGGTCGGTAAGGTCATGACAACAATTTTTCGGAATGCGAAGGGTTTCATCCTCATGGATTTTTTAAAAATAGGCAGAACGATCACTGAACAAAACTACAATGAGTTATTGGACCGCATCGACAAAAACTTAACACGTCCTCATTTGGTGAAAAAGGGTGTTGTTTCATCACGATAACGCACCAGCACATTCATTCCTAATATGTCGAAATGGCTCGCGGGAAAAAAAATTAGCTTAAACGGGGAAGTCATCGCCGAGACAGAGGCGTATTTTGGAGAGGTAGACAAATCCTTTTTGTAGGGGTTAAAAAATGGCAGGAACGTCCGGAGAAGTTAATCTTTTTAAAAAGAGGCTATGTTGCAAAATAAAAAACATTAATTTGAAAAAAATGGTGTCTTCATTTCTAACACGGGTACTTAGTGAACCGCCCTCGTATGGCACTATCTCGCCGAATTGAATGCGTTCTTGATGTCCAAGATGACCAAAGAGCAGTACTTTTTGAGCCATCATTCGCACGCAATCGCATTCCGTGCTAAGCCGCAAACTTTGTTAATTGCGTAGAGTGTGCTCCTGCATTTCCTAAAACCAAATTGGTTTTGATGTAGACCAATTATGCTTTCAGTAAACTTCTCGTGTCGCCGACACATAATTCGTTCCAATACTGCCTCCATTGTGTCCAGTAAACAGATTGGCCTATAGGAAGGAGGGTGTTCCGATGGTTTGTTGCCTTTCGGTATCAGCACAAGTCTCTGTCGTTTCTAACAGGTAGGGCAAACTCCTTCCCCCAAAAATGCATTCAATACTCAACAAAAAATTTTGTATTCCATTGTATTTTGTGGATACCGTCTAAGTCTGGGGTTTTTTCATTTACCGTTTTTTGAGAAGCGTCCAATAACTCACCTGCTGTAACGGGGGCAATGGATTCCAAATTATCAACGTGGATCCAGTGATGAAAAGTTATAATATAATCATATATTGATTGAAATACGACACTACATATGTAGTATCCAGTCATCTATAATTTTTGTAAGTTAAGTATAAAGGGAAAAAGAATAATAAAAAATTTTCTGCAATATCCGGGCAGATATAATTCTCAAGAATTATTACGAATAATGTTTCAAATAATGTTTCAATCCATCATTTTGCAATAAAGCACTTTTAGTAGCGTGAGCATTTTTTGTTTATAAAACAAATGTAACAAGTCAAATATTTTGGTATTTATTCGCAGTTATACAAAGTAACAGAATTGGTCGTATTTATATGTTTGAATTTCTACAAGAGTAGAAATCTCGATTTATTAATATTTTTTTGGGTTTCAAAAAAATCCAAGTGAAAAGTGGCGCAGCTGGTAGGATGCTCGCAAGTATCATTGTTAATAAAAAAGTGATTCTTGATTCTTTATTCTTAAAGCGAGCACCGAAAAGGATTAAGTCCTTCCTTAAACACAAAAAGTTAAAAACATTAAAGTTAATAAAATTAAGAACAACATTCTACATACAATTTTTAAGTAAATAAAAAAAAAGGAAAAAAAAAACTTAAAGCAAAAATAAAAAATTAAAAACAATAAAGTAAATAAAATAAAAAAACATCCAACACACAATTGTTAACTATATTCAGCGACAATATTTTACTGGTAAATTAATTAAAATTAATTTTTATCTTTTTTCTTTTTGAACACTTTCACTGCGTATTACACTTGGTGTGATAGAAAGAGAGAAAAAAAAATTGTTTGTATTGTTTTTATTATTATTTTACTTAAGCTAATGAAACTAAAATTAAAATTAAAAACGCCAAAATAAATTTAAAAAAGGAGAGAACCAATGTAAAATTTTTTATTTATAAGATCATAAAAGCTTTACTTAAGTAAAGAAAAGAGAATGCACAAGTTGTTAACTTTGACATTATTAAATATTTAAGTGGTATCTCAGAATTTCATGGGGACCCAAAAGACCTTCAAACTTTGAGTGTTCTTATAGACACCGTTTACCGCAACATTGAAGGATATGACGAACTATCACAGGTAATTTTTCTGACATTATTAAAAGCAGGCTTAAGAATAGAGCTAGGGCAGATATTAAAACGGTCCTACAAAATAATTTTGGGTGATCGGAAAAGTGTAGAAGGCTTGTTTGATGACTTTCGAGCAACTACATTCCGGACGACAACTGTTGAATTCCATAATGAGAAAAAATAAAGTTAAGTAATTGGATTGTACTCCAAATCCCAATTTATTATAGGGCAAGGACCAGCAATCGAAGCTGTGTTCAACAATAATATTCGGTCTTTACTAAATATTTTCAAATCTAAGATCCCTGAGCTTATGAAAACCATTCTTGCATGTAAAAACCCTTAATATCTTGATGAAGCAATGAATATCTTATACGCTTACATGACGATGGAGCAGAATACAACTTACCGGAAACAACGACCACAAGATGACCGACAACAGAACAATGAGTATAAAGTACAAAATAAAAATAACGGTCAGAATTATCAGGACAGAAAATCTTAGCAAAATAATAACCAAAATAAACTAAATAATCAGAATAGCCAAACAAATTATTTTCCGCAAAATAATAACCAATATAAGCCAAATAATCAAAATGGGCAGAAAAATTATTATCCGCAAAATAATAACCAAAACAAACCATATAATTAAAATGGGCAAAAGAATTATTATACGTAAAATAATAATCAATATAAGCCAAGTAATCAAACATTGCAAAAACAAGCAATGCGCAACCCAGCTCCTGAACCAATGGATATTAACTAAATTGAATCATTCAATGATCAAAATTAATCATTCAATCAACAAACAAACGAAAATTTTCGTCCATTGGTCTCGGAGGCATACCAATTATAAAAATTAAAACAAGATTAGGTCACGTAAAACTAATTATAAATTCAGGTGCTACTAATTCAATTTTAGACCTTAACATTTGCAATTCCAAATGGATAAAACAAGTGAACCCCATCTCGGTTAAATTACTTAAACATACAGTTTTAATACAAGAAAGGGCTATATTACCAAATTTAATAGAATTTGGTCATTCACTAACAAATATTGAATTTTATATAACCAAATTTCATGATTATTACGACGAGCTTGTAGGAAACGACTTACATAGACCTTTGAAATCACAATTGAATTATATAAATAATACCATCGATTTAGATGGAAACATACTACCTATGTACTTCAAAGGTGAAGAAAATATTAATTATAAGATATAAGCAAATCCGTCTATAAAACTTGTATATTATAAGGAACACAAAAACAATTCTGCTGTTAATGAAGGTTTTCTCATTATACTTACTTACTAAACGACGTACCCATCTTTACTAAATCATATAGATACCCCTATGTCAACAAGGAAGAAGAACAAAAGCAGATTGAAGAAATGTTGAATGTCAAAATTATAAAACCATGTAAGTCTTCTTATTCCGCACCTATTTGGATCGTACCCAAAAAGACAGATCCCAGCGGAAAAATGAAATTGAGACTCGTAATCTTTTAACGGCGATTGAACGAAGTTACAAGAGATGAGCAAGAATGATGAATTATTAGATAAAGACACTATGAATTGTGGAGAATGCCGTTTGTTCTGAAGACAGCCCCAGCAACCTTCCAAAGACTCATAAATAATGTCTCGTTTACTTTGATGAAGTTATTATTTTTTTCACTTCATTACAGGAACACTTAAATTCCATTAAATTAATATTTGATAGTCTGAAAGAAGTTAATTTGGAAGTCCAATTAGACAAATCAGAATTCTTAAAAAGAAGAACCGAATTTTTAGGTCATATCGTAACACTTAACGGTATCAAAGCAAGCCCCAAGAAAATTGAATGCGTTCAGAATTTTTCTATCCCTAAGAAGCCTAAGCTAAATTAAACAATTTCTAGGTCTTAGCGGTTACTATAGGAAATTTATTTAAGATTGTTCATTCAAACCAATGAATGTTTACCTAAAGAAAGACCCAAAAATTAATACTATCAATACGAAATATATGAGAGTTTTAATAATTTTAAAATACTCCTAACAAATGACTCAATATTAAATTACACCAATTTCTCAAAGAGATTTACTCTCACTACAGACGCAAGTAACTTTGCATTAGGGGCAGTTTTATCTCAAGATGATCACCCAATTTGCTACAAGAGTCGCACATTAAACAAACATGAGATTAACTATAGCACAATCTAGAAAGAACCCTTAGCAATAGTTTGGGCGGCAATTCTTAATTGAAACAGATCGCAAACCGTTAACTCTCTCTTCTCTATCAAAGAAACTAATTTAAAATTGGTCAGATGGAGACTGAAGTTATCAGAATTTGACTATGAAATCAAGCAAAAAAAGGAGCGTTAAAAATGGTAACTGAGATGCACTATCTAGAATTGAGCATAAAGACGTTGATATCAATGATTCCGAATTAAACATCTCCACCATAAAAGAAGGCAATTTACCTTTTAATCTTTTTAAGAACCAAATTATATTAAGAAAAGTAAAATCCGGCTCTCTTCAAATGAAAAATGAAAACAATAGGAAAATAGTCAGCATAAGAACTAGGACAGACGATCTGACATTACCCTTCTCAAAAACAATTTTCACCCTGATCAATTGAATGCAGTGCTAATTGACGACGAATTCGTTCAAATGCTACAAACAACTTGTACTGAATACTTCTCGAACAACGAATAATTTAATTCTTTGATGTTCCAAATTATTAGCAAACTAGTAAACTGGTGGAACTAGAACATAAAAGAACAACCGTAGAGGGATTGATGAGAATTATAAACAACTAAGGATGGATATATATCACCAAAAGTTACGATAAAGGAGAACATAGTTTAGAAAAAACTGCAAAATTTGTAATCTTGAAAAATACCAAGCCATATCAAATAACGGAAACACCTGACACTTAAGGAAATCATCCATATCGATGTTTATTACAGCCTTAATAAAACAATATTCCTGACAATCATAGATAAATTTTCTAAGCACTCATCAATTTATAAAATGGACATGGAACATGGATGAAATTTAAAACCAAAATATTGCAGTACACAAGTACTCATGGTAAAATAACGAAAATTATAGCGGACAATGAACTTATGCTCAAAGCGTTGCCATTTAGAGAATTGTTAGAGCAGGAAATCATTGTAATTCATTTCGCTTCAAATAGCAACTATAACTCCAATTCGGCTATTGAAAGACTACATATCACCATTAATGAGCACCTAAAACTACTTAAACACAACGAAGAAAATGAAAATCTTACAATCGAGGAAAACCTATTAAAGAAAATAAGTTTTTATAACAACACTATACATTCGACAATCAACCGGAAACCAATAGATTTTATTAAGGAAAAATTTCAGCAGATGACTATCCGGAAATACGAGAATTTATCCAAAAAAAGAAAGATCTTGTTGCCGACAAACTTAATACAGATAGACATGATGGACCATTCGAAACAGGTAGCCATTTTATTAAGGTAGTAAGAGGAGGTGAAAACCACAGGAAGTTCAGGAAATAAAAAGAGGAAATCTAGATGGCAAATATATATTAAATATAAAAACAAACCTTAAATATTACGTAACCCACATTAAACCAGTAAAGAAATTCCAAAACAATGACGTCCCAAAAATTAAAACTTAATATTTGACCATCGTACCTTCGGACCAACAACAAATAGATATTCAAGACCTATCCAACAATAATAGTTATCCGATTAAAATTAAGGAAGTAGACATAATAGACTACTAAAAAAAGTCGAAAAGTCGTACATATAATTAAGCTGACACAATACGAACAAACCATTTCAATTATCGAAAATAATATAGATAATTTAATACCTACAATCTTAGATAATGAAACCCTTTCTCAGTCAAAAATAATCTGAATCTCTCAAAATCAAAACTTCATAATCTTGTCCCACATGGTAAACAAAGAAGAGGCTTAGCCAATTTTCTAGGAAAAAGACTCAAGATTACAGTAGGAATTATGGACAGTGATACTGAAAAAGCTTTGACTACAACAATAGACGAACTATCAAAAAATTCCTTTATGTAAACATCAATGAATAACTTAGTATACGTTAGCAATACGCTTTCCGAACAAAGTTACAGCATTACCACATATTAGCACACAACAAACTTTAATATCCGCATATATAAACAGACTAAATAACGAACTTGGAAATAAGATAAGACGACAAAATCATATTTTTAAAAAATATCCATCAAATCGACAATGACATTACCTTATTAAGAAGCCATATAGACGACCTAGCAAATTAGGGGTTATACCTTCCGAACAACTTCACAGCAAAGAATTAAACTTAATGCATGATCTTAAGGAATATACCTTAAAAAAGTTGCTTTAGCTATAAAAGAATATATATTGTTTGTGACATTGTCAATTCCCAAACTATCAAACAAAACGTACTCTAAAATATTATTCGAACCAATCCCAAATTCCCATAATAAATGACTGCTCTTAGATAAATGTGAGTATTTAATAGACCAAGATAACAACTTGTTGTTAAAGGTAATCAAAAAAATCATTTGAAAGTAATTAACGATATGTGTATTTTAAATATAGCTAATAGTACACAAGCTAAATGTAATCTGCAAACTTTAAAAAAAAAAAAAAATTCAAAGAAATCCTCCAAGGTCTAGTAATTTTTAAGAACTTTTCTCATCGTCCACTTAAGACTAATTGTAATACAAAGAATATGCATGTGGAAAGCACGTTCCTATTCAAGTTTGGAAATTGTAAAATTAAAACTAGCAAATTATCATTTGTAAACACACAGCAGATTTTTGCAGAAGAACACACCATACGGTAACAAAAATAATCGAGAACAACACTAGAGAAAATTTGAAACTGGAAATTTAGTCCTAAGATAAAGCTTTTTTTATTTTCACTTTATTTAAATAAACGTCAAATCAACTCGAAGGTTTTTAAACATTGGTATCATCAGTTATGGGAATAGTCACGTGTGCTTAGGAGAAAATGATATCTAAGGCATTTATGAACTCCTATTGGGGAGTCGATATTTATGGCGGTTAATAGAGATATTTATTTGTTGAACCATGGTACGCTCGTTATTCATCGCAGGGCTTAATGTAAATGTACAGTTAGCTGACTGGAGGCATTTATGCCAATATTCCAATGCTTAGTCCAGGCGTCAAATTTCTGCAAATATCGTTGGACTAGTTCAACTGATTCAACAGGAGATGATGAATTCCCAGCAATGACAGTGTCATCTGCATAGGTAGCGACCAGAATATTGTCATTATCGCAGTGTACAATGAGTAAAGAATTGGGAAGAGGACGTTGCCTTGAGGTTCTCCAGCATTGATACGCCTTATGTTAGGTTGAGTGATGAAAAAGGACTCTGATGAAAAAGGCTCTGTCTGCCAAAAAGCTCTTAAACATCAGAAATAGCTTTCCTGCGAGAATTTTGCTTAATTTGTAAAGTAAGCCGCTTAAGCCAGAGCTTGCATGATATCCAAAAAGGCAGCCGAGCAGTATTGCTTCATTTCAGATGCAGTTATAATGTTATGTACGACTCCGTGATGTTGTTCA
Source organism: Amiota albilabris (assembly GCA_037040105.1). Lineage (NCBI taxonomy): Eukaryota > Metazoa > Arthropoda > Insecta > Diptera > Drosophilidae > Amiota > Amiota albilabris. The sequence continues at coordinate 22,447 of JBANCV010000598.1, read as the reverse complement.
AGAGTACCGTGCTGTGCTTCCCTGGCGTCGGCGAGTTGCAGTTTTGAGAAGCGACTTTCCAATTCTTCAGCAAACGCCTCTGCTTTTTGTCTATCAGCACAACACCACTGGTTTGTACTCTCACCTACATGCGTGTCTGTGTGGCTGTTGCTTACCGCATTTACTGGCTCGTCAAAAATTGAATCCAGCTTTTATATTTGGGTCCACGTTAAGAAGATTGTCAAAGAGCGTAGCTCTAGCCACCACAAGCTTCTCCTTTAGCACGTTCGCAGTCCTTCTCCAGGCAATTTGTCAAGCTCGTTTCGACTACGCATAAAGCACCGGCGTAAACTACGCTTGTACACTACCAGCTCAATAATCTCAGGTTTTACAATTGCCAGATGTCAATTTGGAGAAGAAGGCATCTGTCGTGAAGTGGCGACTTCCGCAGCTTTATGAAGATTTCGCGTAAAGATTTCAACCTCATCATCAATATCTTCTGATGTGTTTAATTCCATATTCAGATCTGGAATTTTTCAATATTTGCATGCATTGAAAGCAATCTAGTTTTGGTTTTATATGTATCGGCAACAACACACAATTTTATTATAAGAGGAATGTGGGCAGAACTTAGATTAGCGGACTCTCTGATTACTAGGCAGCTAGGATTAATTCCACAGTAGACTGCGAAGTCAACAGAATCTGGATATCGTTGTGCATCATAAGGGTACAAGGTTGGAGCCCCAGTTGCAAGCATCACCCTTTTGCTGTTGATTATTGACTTAAACAGTTCTCGTCCTCTTGGTGTTGAGATTCTTGGGCCCCATAGACGGTGCTTTGCATTCCAATCTCCTCCAATTATGAATTTAGGACCGAGATTATTAAAAAGATCATTTAATTGATTGAAATTTCATGCAGAATTATTGGAGACTCACTGTAGCTATTTAAGTAGCATGAGCGAATCAGAATTGCAGTGCCGCCTTGCATACGATTATCATCCTGATTGTTAGGTGTATATAAATTAAATACTTGTATTTTGAAGGAGGTTCTACAACAAAAATGTGATTCAGAAATGAGCATGACATCGATGGTATTCGACAACAAGAACACTTCAAGCTCATTTCTTCGTCGATAAACGCCATCTGCATTCTATATCCCAATGTTAAGAATTATTGTTGGCATTAATTTCGGAGTGAGGCTTGGATTTGTACAATTTGACCGAGGTAATCGTCCATACAGGACCTTAAGCAGAATTGTAATGGTTCGAATAGGATAGCAGCCCGATTCAAAGCTGTATCATTTTGATGGGGGTGGGAAATTAGTGAATGTTGTGGTTGAGGTGGATGTTGTTGGCGATTTATTAACTGACGATGCAGTTGTTGAACCTGTTTGTTAAACTGAGGCTTAAGTAGTTATTGGAGGGGCGTTTTCACCTTTGGGATATATTGAGGTTTTTCGTCGTTGAAGGTTGACGTTTATTTTGTTTCTGCTGTTGATATTTGTGTTGAGTATTTCGCAGATACTCCTGTAGGCATTGGAAATGCTGTTGAGCGGGCTGTTTTTGAGGTTTCACTGCGTCAGCGAAACAATTTCAGAAACAAACAGGCTTGTGGCTAAGTTGTAAGAGGAAAGGGACGAGCAGGAACCGGCCATGTCGTGAGGTCGGTATCTTTTTTCACCATCTTATACACCATCATACTTACACATAATGCATCCTTTGTAAATAGCTGCATCCGGTTAATTGCAATGAACACATTTTGCTGGGATTGAGGGAAGCTTTTCGCAGGAGGTTGAAGCGTGCTCCTCACCACACTTAACGCATCTGGATTGCTTTCTAGAATAACGTTTGGTGTAGCCGAACTCTTGACACCGATGGCATTGCGGAATATCCTTATGAGTGGTTTGATTTTGACAATATGACGACATAGTCTGGTGACACCCTAAAATTCTTTGTTGTTGAGGCTAGGATCAACGTCAACAAAGAAAAGATAGGTGCTGACCGTTCGCCCTTGGGATTATGAATATATCGGACTTTGTGACCCAATGAAGCCAGTTCAGTGTTGATGAAATCAGTGGATGTTGAATGATGCAACCCTTCTACCACTACCCTGTAAGAAAGCTCTGATTTGATCTGATAATAGTGGAACGACATATTCAATTTCACAAGTAGATTGATGATCTTGAGATACCAATCAATTATAGTTTTGGGGGTAAGATCTTGACCTCTCATTACATTGATTACGAAACTGTTTGAATTTACCACCGAATCTATGGAAGCCAATAGATCGGTAATGTTAAAATTTCCAACTACAAAGATTGGAGGAGGTTTTTGTATACTTATTTGTTGATGTTGGTCATTTCCAAAGTGGATATCGGACATAATTAATTTGACTTCTTTGGTCACTTGGTGGAGTCATAGGTGCCAGATAATCCAGTTTAGGACAACGGATTGGCGAACTCATATCCGATTAGGAGTCCGATTTATACAGAACTTCCGAACCGTTGATATCTGATTTCCAGTCATCGGTTTAGGGAGTAAACATGTTGTCGTTTGATGAGACAAGTTTACTAGCACCCTTTGATGTTCCCGGAATGTTGTCGCTGGCTCTACTATCACTTCATGTGATCGGAGTCCCAGCGTTTTTATCATTATTAATGGATTTCATGTAATGGGAGCGGCAAATTCGCTGAGTTGCATTCCATCCGACTAAAGCCGGCCACCAAAGACGCGTTTTTAGCGATACCAGATGACAGTATTTGTTATTTATTGAATGATAATGATTAAGAAGGAAAACCAAAAGCAAATGCACACATTTTATAGCTATGAGAATTCCAGCATATGTTGCTGTTATATTCTGTACACAATTGTGTATTGATGTAACAATAAGAATATTTTTTTATTAATTTATTAATATAATTTTTTTTTGGAATTTTTTTTTTTTTTTTTTTGCTGAACGGGAATTAATAAATATGGGACTTAAGTCTAAAAAACAAGAAATAATAATAATGATAAATTAACTTTTATGGCAATATGTGCATTACTTATCAAAAACGCATAAGAATCTTACACATTTCGACGGAGTCTGAAACTAACAATGGTGGAGTTATAATATCATCCCAATTTAAATATATTGACTAAAATACGACACTACACATGTACTATCCGGTCTTCTATAATTTTGTTAAATATAAAAAGAAAAAAGAACAGCAAGCATTTTTCTGCAATATGCGGGCAGACATAATTACGAAATTAGATTAAAATAAATGTAACAAAACATATTTTATAAAACAGATGGAACGAGTAAAATATTTTTGATATCATTTTGCAATAAAGCATTTTTAGTAGCATAAGCGTTTTTTTTTTTTGTAAAGCAAATATAACAAGTAAAAAAATTTTGATAGAAAGTAGTTATGCAAACTAACAGAACGGGTCGTTTTTATTTGTTTGAATTTCTACAAGAGTAGAAATCTCGACTTATTTATATTTTTATGAGATTCAAAAGAACCCAAGTTGAAAATATTAAGCTCGTGTTGTGGAAAGACATTTCGGACAATGTTGAGCATCATCTCGGGACACACCGGTGCTTGCCCGGAGTTCCTCCCAAGCGCTACTCCGCCAGCTTAGATGAAACTTCGGGTGTGGTTGTTGTTGAGGTCGCCGCGTATGCTCTGAAAGTGTGTGGTTTTACTCCTAGTTAATGATTTTGTCTGCACCTATTTTAGGTCGCAGAGATTGTCATTATCTCTGATGTTACTAGCTTATTTGGCAATCTTCGCACACTTTCATGCGGATTTTCGTACGTTCGCTTCCTGGACAAAGATTTTAACAGATATCGATCATCATCTAGTATCTCAACCATAACAAATAAATTTCAGACCCAATTTCGTTTCATGCCGTTCTTCAACTCTCAGCAAGATATAAATGCAAATCTTTTACTTTACAATCTGGGACTTATTTTTATCAACTCTATACTCTCAGCATTTTGATTGATATTTACTTTTGTTTTTGCCAATTATTTTCATCGATTATTGGCAACATATCTAAAGGTCATGTCTCTTTGCCAATCAGAAATTCTAATGGACTGAATTTAGTCATACGATTAATTACGCAATTCGTACCTTATTGAACCTTTAGCAATGAATCCTGTCATGATCGTTCGGGTGTCTCTATAGCTGTCAATATGCCTTTCACTGAATTCATGATCCGCTCTACCTGCCCGTTGGCTCGACTTGCACAAGTTGCGATCAAATGTAGATCAATTTTGTTTGCTGCGTAAAACTCAAGGAACTTATTACTCGGGAAGCATTTACCCTTATCCGCGACAGCAAAAATATGAAAGCAAAAAATATATAAAAATATAGTGCTAATAAAATACAAAAAAAAAATTATTGGCAGGTGCTCTCCTCCGCCAAGTAAAAGTCCCTCTCAGTCAGATAGGCGCTCTACGCAACCTGTGTGTAGCCGTTCATCGGCATCTGCATTCAACAGTATAGCACCTCAATTTTATCCTTTGGATATAAGGGAACCGATAACAAAAAGCATATTAACAAAAGGAAAACGAAAGATCAAAATGGAAGTTATTTCGATCAAGGAAAGGTCTAAGCTATCAATCGGACTAGAAACTTCGTGGTATATTATATTTGCTACACCAATCACATCTCCAGTTTTAGAGGTCTTACAAAGAGCAGCTCAAAACCTTCGAGCAAGCAAACTTGATTAGACCGCTACATCCGTATTCTACCAAACCATAAGCTAAGTCCGCAAAAAAGCAATGTTGTATTCACATCGGAGCGGATTCGAATCCATTATGATGCGGCTAACGATTCGCATCAGTTCGGAAAATGACGTCATTTAGGGGTTGCTGTTGTAGAATGTGATTCAAATCAATAGTCGAATCAAAAATGGATGCGCTTTGATTCTAAAATTCAGAATGGTTATTTGCAGTAGTGGTGGTCAATTTCTGTCTTTTTCATGCCATATTCAACTGTCTTCTTCTTTTTTGTTGCGAGCCGACAAAAAACAGGTGATGATGGCCCAAAAACATGAACAAACCAAATAGGCAAATTTTAAATTGTAAAATTTTTATTAATATTTCAATGAAATACGTAGCAGGGGTGAAAAGGAGAATTTGCATACCCTGCAAATGGTCATAAATTTTGCGTTTAAATTTAGTCAACGTGCGCGCAACATTCTCTTTGAATGTATAACCAAAACAAAAATAAGCTGTTCATGATTGAAAATCGTCGGTGTGAACGATAAAGTGAATCAAATTGACTCAGTTTGTTGTGAATGCACATGCTAAGTTATACGAGGGCAGTTCATTAAGTAACCGTGTTAGAAATGAAGACACTATTTTTTTTCAAAATAATATTTTTAATTTTTCAACATAGTCCCCTTTTAGAAACATACACTCCTCCCAACGTTCCTGCCATTTTTTTAACACCTCCACAAAGTAGGATTTGTTGAACTGTCCAAAATACGCCTCTGTCTCGGCGATGACTTCCTCGTTTGAGCTAAACTTTTTTCCCACGCGCCCTTTCTTCATATTGAGGAACATGAAAAGGATGCAGGAAGCCAAGTCGGGTGAATACGGGGGATGCGGAAGCGATTCATAACGCAATTCATGCAGTTTGGCGGAGACAAAACCTGATGAATACTAGTGTGTTATCGTGATGAAACAAAACCTTTGTTTTCACCTATAATTTTTTGTCGAAGCGGCCCAACAACTCACAGAAGCATTGTCCAGTGATCGTTCTTCCTTTTTCTAAAAAATCCTTTTTGTGATGACGCCCTTCGCATCACAAAAAATCGCCATGACCTTACCGGCCGATGGGAGCGTCTTCGCCTTCCTTAGTGCAGATTTACCGGGAGAAATCCATTGTTTTGATTGTTGCTTAGTTTCTGGTGTATAATGATGAATCCAGGTTTCATCAACGGTGACAACTCGATGCAAAAAGTCCTTCGGACCTCACTGAAATTGCCCCAAACACTGCTTCGAAGTTCACAGCCGCATCCGCATGTTGTCCAGCGTGAGCAATAGCGGCACCTATCGGACCGACAATTTTTTCATCGTCAACTAATCATGTAAAATTTTAATTGCCATTCCTGTCCGCACACCTACGGCTTTTGCTTCTTCGCGCACTTTCATTCGTCGATCAGCTAGAATCATGTCGTGGAATTTTTCAATGATTTCCTCGGTAACCACATCTGCCGGGCGTCCTGATCGCTCCTCATCAAAAACGGATGTTCGCCATGTTTAAATTCGTTGACCCAATATATAACTTCGGTCATAGATGGGGACGTATCCCTATAAACAGCATCCAACTTTGCTTTTATCTCCTCGCATTTTTCCCATCCAAGAACAAAAAGCGAATTACTGAACGATACTGGTCTTTTACCATCTTAGCGAAAATCACGAAACAGGTCTGACTCGGATGGCTGCCAAAGAGAAACTAACTTATCAATCATTCTGAAATTTGTATCAGCGTCGTCTGACACACGATGATAACACTAACTTCACTCAGGAACGTCCTCTATCTTCAAACACGAGTACTTTATGAACCGTCTTTGTAAAAATCGGATAATAGCGCAGTTCAGTAGCAGAATAGATTTCAAATCTAGCTTCTATAGAAAGCTTGTCAGTCATTTCGATTTGCAACACAAGCCATACTACATACGTATCAACTTAAGAGAAACATTAAGCGCAGAGAAAATTCTGTAAGCCCCCTCCGAAATAAAGACTGCATTGGAATAAGCGGGTTTCAAACTAAAGTCCTTTTTTAACATTAAAAATAAAAATAAACTAACGCAACCAAGGTTCCACATTGAAGTTGAGCCTAATGCTACAGTACTAGAGAAGAATATGCTTCAACCCATATATAATATGCGGTATCTTTTTCACCGTAAAATAACTATAGAATAATTTCATAAACGTGAAAACCCTGTTCGTTGTTCAAACTGTCAAGAATTCGGTAATACTCGAACATATTGCACTCTGCGAAGCGTTTACGGAATATGGGGTGACTTTCACATTACATCTTCATGCATCAAATATAAACTAGACACTACTATTAAAAAGTGCAGTAATTGTGTTAGAAACCATACTGGCAACTACAGAGGGTGCCCCATATTTGTAGCTATTAAGCATAAAAAAGCATACAATTATGGTATTTATGCAGTCATCGACTTTCTCCCATAAAAATCCTTCAATGCAACGATGAATGATTGAAGCGCAAATTCAAGTTACGTAAACATACTTAAAGACAAATCAACAATCGAGTAACATGAATGGTAGCGGCATAGAGTCTTTGCTACAAACTCTCATGCAGACCATGTTTCAGGATTTGATTAGAAATCAATCCATCCTAATGCAAACCGTAATACTGAAATACAAATTTGTCATTAGAACGCTAACGGTCTTAGTAAGCTGAAAGTAAAAAATTTTCTATTATCAAATAATATTGAAATTATGCTTATATCTGAAACTCATCTCACAGATAACAATTGTTTCAGAATACCAGATGATCTTTTCTACGATACTAAGCATCCTAGAAATTTGGCCAGTCGAGGCTCAGCAATTTTGATAAAAGGAAGATTAAAACATTGTTCAGTAGAGGAGGTTAGCGAAGAATATCTCCAGTCCTCTTAAGTCCATCTACCAGAATATTCTCACAATATGAAACTTGCAGCTGTGTACTGCCTTCTGAAAGAATAACCGAACAACAGTTCAAAGACTTTTTTGCGAATCTTGGACCAAAGTTTATAGCTGCATGTGATTGTAATGCTAAACATTACTACAGGGGATCTAGACTAGTTACACCTAGAGAAATGAAACTTCTTGGTAGTATTCTGAACGCTAAGCTTGATGTTATTTTGGTATCCAACTTATTGGACAAATGATCGACAGAAGATTCCACACCTAATTGATTTTTTTGTCTCCACGGGTTTTAAATCGTAATAACTTAACAGCTATTCTGTAGCTAAAACTTTCTTCCGATCATTTTCCGACTATCATAAAAAAAGATAACCTTGACTACAGCAATTAAGGTGGTCCATCCCAAAATATAAAATATATGAACTGGGTTAATTATTGTAAATTTATATGCACTCGTGTCCAAAAAAATGTTTCCTTAAAGACTAACAACGAACTCGACAGACAAATAAGTGTACTGACTGATTTGTTACTTCTAGTAGTTAGAACAGTTACATCTAAAAAGCGTCGATTTTCCCTGCACGTAACAGTGATGAAATCGTCAAAAACAAAGAGAGATAAGAAGGCTCTGACAACTGCACCGTTCCCCAAATCTTAAAAAGCTTCTGGCAGTCTGCACAGCTAAATTACGTTGTGCTCTAAAGAAAGAAAACATTATTTATTATGGAAAGCAACTAAAAGCCTAAATCATTCTATACCTTCCGAGTTACTAAATCGACTAAGTAAAAGGAATGGACATGCATCGACTCTGAAAAAGGGAGTATCTGCTGAAAATTTGTAATCTGTTTTCACTCCAAATCCATCTCCCAAAACCAGAAGTATTCCATCTATTTTGGTTATTCCACAAAGTAAGCCAATAGATTTTAAAGCTAAAAAGTAACCAAATTAAGAGAACAACTTCAACCAAAAAAGACTCCAGGATATAGCAAAATAGTGTCAAAAATGCTAAAACAAGACATACAATGACGAACAGAAATACCTTTTACTTGCGAATAAAATAATACATGGGAAATTGCAAACCAATTTCTAAAAAGAATTTGAAAGACGAAAACTTGGATGGACCCAAACCCCATAGACACTTCAGATATACATTTGTTATATTAAACAGTTCCTCGTTACCTTATCTCCAATGTAAAATGGGGAAAGGCAAAGTGCTAAAATTTCTAATAGACACTTGGTCAAACCAGAATATCCAGCCTACTTTAGTACAAAATCCTATAGAAAATGAGTAAAATGTTATGTTAATTCTGTTGGAGGATAGATAAAAATAACCAAAGATACCTTTATTAAACTTTTTGGTTTTCATGACATTCCTGTCAAATTTTTCTTTTTACCGACCTAAGCGACCTTCCATGGTATCTTAGGTAATGATACTCTCAAACAGCTTAACGCTGTTATAGATGTTAAACCAGACATAAAAACAATAAAGAAAAATAAAAAAATTCAAATTTAACAATTGCAAACTCATGCAGTAAATACTATCAGAGTTCGGACAGATCACATGACAGAGGAACAAAAACAAAGCGTATTCAATCTCACTAAATCTATTTGAAATCTTTTTACCGATCCAAAAACAAAATTAACATATGCCACCAAAGTAGTAGGGGAGATAAGAACTTCAACAGATACCCCCGTCTACAGTAAACACTATTCTTACCCAACATCATTGAAACAAGAAGTTGAGAATCAAGATCGAGAGCTGCTGCGAGACTGCATATAACGCACCTGTATGGATTGTGCCCAAGAAAATTGATGCTTTCGGAGTAAAGAAATACATGCTAGTAATTGATTATAGAAAATTAAATTCCGTTACGATATTTGATAGATATCCCATCCCCGAAAATGGCGACATCCTCTCACAAGTAGCTGTCAACAAATTCTTCTCTGCTCTGGATTTAAAGAGTGGATTTCACCAAATATAGTTGAAGAAAAATGATATAAGGAAAACAGCTTTTGCTCTCAATGGTGGGAAATATGAATCCAACAGGCTATCTGTTGAAAAAAAAAAAATTCCCCATCAATTTTCCAAAGCGCCTTAAATGACATTTTAAGGGACCATGTGTGAAAAATTTGCTATGTCTATATTTATGTCTATATCATTGTTTTAAGCAGAAGCGAAAAGTAACGTGTCCATCACTTAAAAACAGCTTCATGACTCTACAAGAAACCAATATGAAAATTCAAATCGACACTTCCATTTCTTCAAAACCGAATTCGATATATCTCAACATGGAGTTCAAACAAAGAAATAGAAAGTAGAAGCAGTCATGAATTTCAAAATTCTACAAACTCTCAAGGTCATAACCGTCGTTTTATACGGACTATGCTAAATTAGCCAAACCTTTAACCAATTTGCTTCGTAGTAAAGGCGGTCGCATAAACAAATACATCTCGATTAAAATAAAAATTCAACTCAATGAGGAGGACATATATTCATTTAAGCAAATAAAAAATGTCCTTAATCCGCAGAATTACCCAGATTTTAGTATTTCAACTAACAACAGACTCATCCAATTACGCAATAGGGCAGTACTTGAACAGGATGGCAAGCCCTTGACATTCATATCTCGTACACTGGAGAAGGAAAAAGAAAACTATATGACGAATGAAAAGGAAACGGTCGCGAAATTTTATTAAATACAAGCCCGGAATATCTAATGTTGTGGAAGACGCGCTATCCCGACTACCTCAAATTAATAGTACCTCCACTACAGTAAAAAGCGGTAACAGTTCTTCACATTATTTAAACTCAGCCATGGAAGTACCTATAAATGTCTTCAAAAATACAAATCTACTGTTAATAGGTGATCAAGCCATATTTACTTTTGAAACACCTTTTACTAATTACAAAAGAGATATCATCACAAAATCAAACTACACCGAAAAAGATCTAATTTAAATCTTGAAACAAAGATTGGACTTAAAAATTGTTAATGGTCTATGAACCCCCGAACATATCACGGGAATGATACCGAATATCCAAAACATTTCAGTTCCAATAAAATAAGGTTTACCCAAAGAAAAGTTCAGGACATAGCATCGAATAGTCAGTAAAGAATACAGAAGAGCATACAGAAATTCTATTGAAAAGATTCAGATTCTTGACAAATATTTTTTTCGCAAATGATGGAAAAGATCAAGGCAATAACCAAAGTGTGGTTAACATCTCAGGAAGTCAAATATGACGGACGCCTATCACAGGGCAAACTTCAAGTAACTCCTATTCCAAAATACCCAGGGCAAATAGTACACCTTAATATTTACAACACTGAAAATTACAACATATTTACAGCATTGGACTAATTCCCAATATATGTACAGGTTAGAATTTTCAAATCATGATCTTCAGAAGACTTCAACGCTCCATTGCACCAACTGATGATGGTCTTTGATATTCCCCAGGCCTTGGTAATAGACAATAAAAACCATTAAATTCAGCAACATTAAAGTTTCTTTTGGGTAGTCAATTAGGAATTTTAGTGCATACTACGCCTCCACTAGCAATGGACATATAGAACGTTTCCATTCCACCCTAAGTGAGATAATAAAATGTTTGAGAAGAGATCATGGGGAAATACACTTTGAAGACATCCTCTTGAAGACAGTTCGAGAATCCAATGCATCGGTACATTCAGTCACCAATCAAAAACCAATAGAGACCTTTTTTAGAAAGACAATAAACGATCCTACTGTAATAAAACAAAAGAGAGAGGAAATAGAAATCAAATCAAAAAAACTGTAGAAACGTGCCTGCCATTAAAGATGAATTAAGAAGTCAAATTATTACAATTTAACCTTTAAAATTGTAAAAGAAAAATTGAAAAATTTTCTTCCCGCCAAATGCAACAATTTGCATAACAAATCTACTGTGTATTAATTCTGTCGTTTTCTGTGACTGCCGCTTCTCAGCTGTTTTTTTGTCTCTATTATTGGGTACGTGAATTAATAATGCGGGATTTACAAGAGCTGGCGCTACTTATGCTATAAGCATCTAGCAAGGTTGTCCTATACTCCATTTGAAAAATACATCTGACAGCTTCAATTTCTAGTATGTAGCTTGAAGTGTACACAAAATATTTTTTTTCGCCCTGAATATGTCTAATTTCGTACCAACAAACAACATTTGCGGGAAGTTCTCGTTTACTTCTTTTATTTGAAGAAAAGTGTAGCTGCAGCAATCGATGGGCTTGCTCTCCGAAGCATATCCGAAGTATTTTCTGTCGATTTCAGAGTGCGAGAGATGGTTTTTACACTTTAGAAGTGGTGATTTTGACGTGGAAGACAAGGAGCCCGGTCAACTGAAAAAGTTTGAAGATGCCGAATCGGAGGCATTACTTGATGAAGACTCATATCAAACGCAAGAAGAGCTTGCCAAATCATCAGGAGTAACACGTCAAGCCATTTCCCATCGTTTACAACAATTGGGAATGATCCAAAAGCAAGGAAATTGGAACCCATATGAATTGAAGCCGAGAGACGTTGATAGACGTTTTTTCACGTGCGAACAACTGCTTTAGCGACAGAAAAGAAAGGGTTTTTTGCATCGTATTGTTACTGGCGATGAAAAGTGGTTCCAATACGAAAATCCCAAGCGAAAAAAAAAATTATACGGCTACCCTGGCCTCATCCTCGACAGCCAAGCCAAATATTCATGGTGCTAAGGCCATGCTTTGTATATGGTGGGACCAGCAGGGTGTGTTGTACTATGAACTTCTGCAACCGAATGAAACGATCACGGGAGAGGTCTACCGACGACAATTGATGCGTTTGAGCCGAGCATTGCCAGAAAAACGGCCACAATACGCCGAGAGACCCGACAAAGTAATTTTGCAATATGACAATGCTCGGCCACATATTGCACAAGCCGTAAAAACTTACTTGGAAACGCTGAAATGGGAAGTCCTACCCCACCCGCCGTATAGCATTGCTCCATCTGATTACCACCTCTTCAGATCCATGACGCATGGCCTGGCTAACCAGCACTTTCGTTCTTACGAGGAAGACAAAAAATGGGTCGATGACTGGATCGAGGCCAAACTGGTCGAGTTTTTTCGCAACGGAATTCGTATGCTATCAGAAAGATGAGAAAAAGTAGTGGCTAGCGACGGACAGTACTTTGACAATTAAACATATTACCATTTTTTTTCAAAAAAAAGAAATTACTAAATAAAACTTATTAAACATAAAATACCTGTGGATCGCTGAATACCATTTGATTTCTTATGTAGAAATAAATTGAAAGAAGAATAAATACAACAGAAACGTCATAGATGACTGTTGTTTGTTTTGTTTCTTCTTCTTTTCCAACTTCGCATTCACATTCCGCTTTTGTTGTTGGCAACATGCCACAACAAATTTTTAAATTTTTAATTCATTTTTAATTCAAATGCTCAGTAATAAATGCGTGATTAATGAACATTAAACATAACAGCGTTGTTATTAGTTTTTTGACTTTAATATACAACGAGCTTTTTTTGAACTATTAATGTTTCTAAAAATTCAATACCACGTTGGTTTCAATTTAGAATATCTTTTATTACGCGCACGGCACGATCAAGGACTTGCGTAAAACTAACATAAGGATATTAGCAAGCAAATGTGACAAGAAATAATGTACATAGTGAGAGCACATACACATCATAATTGAAACTATGCTACAACGGCTGCTAAGCTGAAAACGAGTTTGCATCCCTTTGCTCGATTGGTTTTACCGACTAAAGGAGTTTTACAAGATATTTCGTACAATGTACGTACAACAAATGAAATGTTTATAAAAAAAAAAAAATATGTGAGTGGAATTTGACATCGATCAATTTGTTTTATTTAATTGTTGATCATTTTATTCTAAAATTTCTCGTTGCAATCATCGTATTTATTTTGAATTAGAGATTCTTTAATTTGTTTACCTTCGAAATAGTACTCTCAAACTGAGAAAGCGTTACATACTTCACTCACGTTTGACGTGAATAACTGAAACGCCCTTTTGAGCTCACACATGCAAATGTGTAATAATGATTTCGAGTTCGTTGTTGTTTAAAGCTTGTCTGTGGTTTTTAATTTTTTGTTTTATTTTTTTAGCGATGAGTTTCATTTGTTTACCTTTGTTTACGCCTCTGGGTAAAAAGTGTCAAAAAATTTAGCCTCTTTATGAACTCGTCGTAACGACTGAAAATGATCATACAAATACCCACACGTCCACCTTCATTTATGCTGCTTTGATTAATTCATTCTTCTCTCTTCCGCCCCTTGCCTATGAGCACTGGTACACGATCACTTGATGCTTGCCCATACACATACCCACACATACACCTTAACTTATATCTGCTTTAACCACTTCATTCTTTCATTGTTGTCTCTCCACGACTTCCATGCCAACACGTACCACAATTTTTCAAAACAGCAGCTCTTCATCGTTTTGAGCTTCACATGCAATTGTCTAATAATGATTGTCTATAAAATCAGTAGCAAGTTTGTATCGCGCATTCGCTACTAACATTTCTAATTCCGTGGTAGCCGAGTATGTTAAGCACCGGTCTCTCATACACGGCAACGTAGGTTCAACGCCTGGCTGTGGCTTTCGTTTTTTTTTAACAATTTTAAAGTTATTTTTTTATTTTTAATAATACATATAAAATCGATAATATAAAATAATTCTCCATTTTTTGCTCACTTGAATTTTTATAATTTTATTTGATTACATATTCTTATATGATGATCGAGCTTTCTATAGCAGATTTTCAAATAAAATTTCCCAAAATAATCAATTAATTTTTCAAAACGTGTTTTGTTATATTGCAAATTACTTGTACGTTTAGTATTGTAATTACAGAGTGTTAAAAAAATAAAAAAAATTTTTGTAATGACTAAAAAAATGTTTTCTACAAAACTCATGTTGTTATTAGCCAGTCACTCATTCGATTACATACTGGAGCTCATCTTTTAAACAAAATATCGCAAGGCAAGCTGTTAACCAAAATAAGCGATTAAACGGATCTCAAATTCAGTCTACCGAAACAAAAGAGGTTTCACATCAAAAATCCAAACCACAGACAAGCTTTGAACCTTCGTTGCAATTTACCAGAGGCTCAGTTTGAGTGTACTATTTCGAAGGTAAACAAATTAATCAATCGCTAATTCAAAATAAATACGGTGATTGCAAAGAGTAATTTTAGAATAAAATAATTAATAATTAAATAAAACAAATTAAGCGATGACGATGTCAAATTTCACTCTTTTAAAAACAAAGATGTTCCACATCATGTAATGCACACTCTCATATTTTTTTTTACTTTTTGAACATTTATTCATGTATCGCAAAATATGCTGAACCGATTTGAATATATTTTTTTTTATAGAACAAATGATACTTAGGTTCGATTTGCATACTAATTTTTTTAATTTTTTAAATGTAATATACAATAGCTTTTTGTAAAACCACATACAAACCAGGCATACCAAATTAGGGGAATATTCAAAACTCAGATTCAGAAGAAAAATTATACGGGTATGTGTTAGGAAACGCGCGTTTTTGGCAAGGATGCACATTTTATGGCAAGTAATTGCGCTGTTGGATAGGAAGCTTTGTCCACACTTCATCAATTTCAGAGTAGTGAACAAATGTCACAATCGAAACGCCACTTTTATATGAAATATGCAATTAATTCCTTGTGTCATTGGGTTTATTGACAATACGTACATGCAAATTTCTAACGTTGATTCAATAATAAAATTAGAATTGAATAAAAAATTTTCGGTCATGTCCGATTAGAAACTGTAATTTTCGGCAGACATCCGCTGTTTTTTTATGCAAACAAAAACAAAAAACAGCTGATCATGGCACAAAACAATAAACTAAGGATTTTAATTTTTTATAATACAAGTAAATTTACAATCAGTACACAACAGAACCATAATTAAATGAAAAAGTAAGACTAAAAAACATCACAGTGGGTGGTGGCAGAATCATCGGTGTAAGCCACATTTGTGTACTTATAAGATTGATAACGTCCTACTTGAGCGTGTACATTTAATGACCTTGGTGTTCTTTTTGATTCTAAGCTATATATAAGTAAGCATATATCCAGCATTGTTAATACGGCGAAGAGTGTTTTTTGGTTGTTTCAAACGTTGGTTCATTGAGTTTAATGACGTACATACTACGAAGACTCTTTTCATTTCTTTTGTGAGTACATTCCTCGAGTACTGCTCTTGCATTTGGTCGCCCCAGTATAAAAAGCATCAAGATCGAATTGAGTCTGTTCAGAAGCATTCTTTTGTTTGCTCTTCGCAGCCTAAACTGGATTTCTAAGATCAAAAAGAGTACATTTTCGTTTTGATTGACGCCTTCAGCAAGTTTTTGTTTTTAGATCATACACTGCAAATAAATTCCACCACTAGCATTGGGGCTTTGAGAGCAAGTATTTCATTTTTTGGTGCACGTATTCGTGTATTTACTGATCACAGCCGCTGTTTCACTAAATCCGAGTTTCACGAATACTGTCGTTTGCATAATATTGCATTGTATTTTGTGGCGACAGGCATTTCTTGTGCAAATGGATAAGTTAAAAGGGTGAACAGAATGCTGGTGAAGAGAATGCTGGTGAAGAGCGTTCATGGCAGGGAGCATTGCCTGAAGTACAGTTTCTATTGAACTGTAAGTTGAGTTACGAAGTATAGTCTCCTTCAGTTATTGATAGAAAAAGTGGCTAAACCATGAGGATTGATGCTTTTTGATGAGCATATCCGGGAGACTGATATTGAGGAAACAACAGGCTGCGATAAATATTGAGAAGTTGGCCAAGGGGGCAAGGCTAGATTTGATCAAAGAAAAGCTAGAGTTAAAAGATTCTACGTAGGGGAATTTTCATTTCTTCAAAATGAAAAATTTTTATTTCCAACAAAACAACATTTGCGGGAAGTTCTCGTTTACTTCTTTAATTTGAAGAAAAGTGCAGCTGCAGCTGCAGCAATCGATGGGCTTGCTCTCCGAAGCATATCCGAAGTATGCTCTGTCGATTTCACAGTGGGAGAGATGGTTTGTATGCTTTAGAAGTGGTGATTTTGACGTGGAAGACAAGGAGCGGCCCGGTCAACCGAAAAAGTTTGAAGATGCCGAATTGGAGGCATTACTTGATGAAGACTCATGTCAAACGCAAGTAGAGCTTGCCAAATCATTAGCAGTAACACGTCAAGCCATTTCCCATCGTTTACAACATCATCGTATTGTTATGGGCGATGAAAAGTGGATCCATTACGACAATCCCAAGCGAAAAAAATCATATGGCTACCCCGGCCATGCCTCATCGACGGCCTAGCAAAATATTCATGGTGCCTAGCTCATGCTTTTTAATTGCGTTCCCAATAGATATTTGCGGTGACATTTCTACGATGTATCGCTGTGTACGAGTATCAAATCATTATGAATACTTGAACTGTATTTTGTGTCGTGGGATCCAAATTCTAAAGTGAAGACTCACCGTGATTTATTGTACAAGAGAGACCGCCATTTTAGCAATCAGAGCTGTGCAGCAAGTAGCATTTGACGAAAAAAATTTTTACCCACTTAGAGCTTAAGTTCTTAGGCGGAAATTCTGTTAGTGAAGTGCAGGAAATTCTATCTGAAGTGAAGCAGCCACTACAAAGGGGTAGTTTAATGGCACGAAAATGATGCTCACATAAACAAGAAGCTATTGAAGGTGTCACTGATGTCGATTGGGAGAAGCTAATCAATTTCCATGATTGAAAAAAATACACTTGGCCTTGCATAGCCTTATCTTCTATTCGATTACTTTATATTTATATTTTCACAATTTGTCAATATTGAACCAGTAACAAAGCACAGTCAGTCTAGCGCGTATTTACTATCCATCTCATCATCTTCACGTGTTTCTGGGGATCTTCATTCCTTTTGTGATGCCAGCCTGCAGGTGGTGCTTTCATTTACATACGATCTTATCTTGACGACTACATACAATCACATTTATTAACTTCAAAATGCCGAGTAGCACCATTAAAATTGTGACGGTTTTGCCTGATTTAGTGACATCAGTTAAGCAAAGTATCAAAGTAGTAGTTCTGTAAATATAAATATTTTATTTGTTGGTCTGACTCTACAGTAGCACTTTTATTGAGTCACAGATCACCATCGAACTTTAACATTTTCGCCACCAACAGAGTGTCTCACATTCAATCGCTAACTCATGGCATGGAGTTGCAACATGTACCTACGTCATTAAATCCCGCGACATTTTATCACAAGGATGCAACTCAAATGAGTTGTCTGTGTGGAAGTTATGGCATTATGATCGTGTTTCTTATTAGAAGGCATTCTAGATAGCCGAACAATGTAGCTTATGTTTGGGAGTTGCCTGATGTAAGGCTAAATGTTTTGAGTGCATCAGTTAATTATGATATTACACTTAACTGTAAGTTTTTAAAACCTTTCCATAAATTACAACGTGTTTTTGCGTATATTAGCAGGTTTGTGCACATTAAAAACAAAAATTCAACTTTTCTAAAGCAGCCGCATTCCGCAAATGACATTATGGTGGGAACAAATTTGCTAAAAAAAAGTATCAACAAGTCCATTTTGCAGATAAATTTCAGCAAATTTCAGCAAATAAACCATTAGTATCGTCAAGCAATATGCTGCCACAGAATCCATTTGTTGATGACTTGCTCCGAATTGCACGGCGTCTCTAAAATTCGTGTTAAAGCTTTGATGGCAGGTATCCCGTCATCCTGCTCAAATATCACCCAGTCACTAGATCTATGATTGAGCATTACCATCGTAAATGCTTGCATTCTGGTCCTCAGAGCTTGTTATCTACCATACGAGAAAGATTTTGGCCTTTAGCGGGAACTGGTTGCAAGCGTCATCAATAACTGTTTCAAATGTTTCCGGATGCGACCAAAAATTTTGCAGCAAGTAATGCGGATCGAGTCCATCTGACTCGAGATCTTACTACAACTGGGATGGATTTTTGTGGTCCTTTCCTTTATAAAGCTCCGACCAGAAATAAATCGACAATTAAATGTGACGTCTGCGTATTTGTTTGCTAGCTACAAAGGCCATCCATATGGAGTTTATCCAAAACTTGTCAAACCAGGGATTTCTTGCTGCCTTAAAGCGATTTATTAGCATCCGAGGAAAACCTAACACAATATGTTCAGATAATGCCACCAATTTTGTTGGTGAGTAAAATTAGCTCGTTGAGCTAAAGCAGCTATTTGACAGTATTAACAATCAAGTTGTTGCCTTGAAAATACGATCGATTGGAAGCTTATACCACCAAGCTCACCGCACCTTGGAGGCCTTTGGGAAGCTGCAGTTAAGTTGACAAAATATCACTTCTATCGTAGAGTTATGCCCTCTAAATTGGCTTTTTGTGTGCTATCACACTACTTTTTGAAATTTCAGCAATTCTGAATTCTTGGACTCTTTGTGCAATTACAGAAAGCCCTGATGACTTGGACACTAGCTCATTTTTTAATTGGTGCCTCATTCACTTCATTTCCGGAGCCAAACTTAGCTGGTGTGAACGTGAATCGTTTAATCTCATGAAGCAATTGGAGAAAGTGGAGGAGTAGTTATTTAATTTAATTTATTTATTTAATTACCGTCAACTAAAAGATATAAAAATACATACAAAAAACGTTGGAAAAATATACAAAAGTATTGTATTAAATTTAGCTTAAAACTATAATGTTAGATAAATCAATGTCTGACTCGGTGGGGAAAATTTACTTGCTAAATAGAGAGCTATGCCTCACTCACAACAATTTGTGGTCAGAGGTTCAGGATGGGTGAGCCACTCCACGAGATCCAGTTCAACTATCCTGCAGAGTTTACGGAAACCCAAAGAAGTTTCATATTAACCGAAGAACGCGAGTTCTCTTCACTTAATAGAACTTGTTACAAAAAAACATAAAATACGGAAAGGATGATGAAAGGCATAGTTAGTTGTGCATCTATTCAAAGCTAAAAGATGCAGGAAGCCAGTTTTTTGAGCCTTACTTTGAGCAAAATGAGAACTAGTAAGAACCTGCTGACTTACGGGATTAGATTTATTCCGCATCTTAAATTTATATTCGTTTAACAACCATATTCGGAGCCCAGACCTGGAAGCAATATACTTATTAATATCATCACAGGTAGTATAAGAAGACAGCCGACAAAATAGGTTGTGAAAAAACATCCAAACTTGCAGTATCAAACGAAGAATATACTGGAGCTGGATGATTTGATTCCTCAGCCAAAGACACCGACGTGGGCGAAGGAAAATCATCATTAATGGCCTCAGCACTATTCAACTTAATGTATTTATCACGTAGAGTGGTATACATCAATGAAAAATTCAACTGGCTCTGGAGCAGGATAGAAAAGATCACGTCATGCTGGCATAAACAATTTTTGATCTACTAATACGTGGGTTGGTAGACTACCATAGTCAATAATGTTAAACATAAGTTCAGAGACATCAATGCAGATTTATATGAACTAAAAGAAATGGTTAACCAATTAATCCAACAGATCTCAAATATGATGAATACAATTAATATAATGGTACCAACGATAAGCAAGCAAAAGGGAAACTAGATTAAATATTGTAATTTGGAATGCAAATGGTTTATTCAACCACATATTGGAAATTAAACAATTTCTGAGAGATAAAAATATAGATGTAGCACTTATATCTGAAACACACTTGACACACAAACATCACATAAGAATACCAAACTTCAGTAATAACGACCAACCACCCAGATGGAAAAGGGCATGCAGGATCAGCAATAATTCTTAAAAAGATTATAAAATTTCTTGAAAGCAGTCACTTCAAAAAAGACTATATCCAATCGACTAACATACAACTATGGGACAATAATGGAGAATTCACAATATCCACACTATACAGCTCGCCAAAACATAAAATAACATATGAGGAGTACATTGAGGGCAAAAACCTACTAAGTGCAAAACAAAAAGTAAATGGAAGACACATAAGCACTGTTGAACCTACATACTGGCCATCTGATCCATGCAAAAAACCAGATCTCGTTGACTTCTGCGTTGTTAAAAACTTTAACGTAAATCAATTTGTAGTCTCAAGCGTATATGAGCTAACAACCGACCACACCCCTATTCTTATTACATATTCAGCGGATATCAGAACTATTAAAAAGTATATTGATCTACAAGAAGAATATTTTGAAAAACAATAAAGTAATTTTCGATGATACACATTTGTTATTATTTGTCTCTCTCAAGACTTAAAAAGCAACCCTCGTATAACAGAAACTTACCCAGGTACAACGCCGATCACAACATCATAAAATTTTACAATTGTAACATCAAACCTCAGCAACTCTATTACATAACATAAGAAATGTAGAGAAACGCCAGAAAAAATAGTTGAACATCCAATCAGCAGTAAAAAACAGAAAAACAAAACACAAACGAAATCTCAAACGCACCCATAAAAATTCAGTTTTATGATCGGATAAGAGCAAATTTTTTGCTCATATAAAAATTCAATATAATGATCGGATAACAGCACGATTTTTGCTTCCATAAAAATTCAATTTAATGATTGGATAAGAGCAAATTTTTTGTTCCCATGAAAGTTCTATTGAATGATCTGATAAGAGCAAATTTTTTGCTCCCATAAAAATTCAATTCAAGATCGGCTAAGGTCAAATTTTTTGTGCCCATAAAAATTGAATTTCATAATCGGATAAGAGCAAATTTATTGCTCAAATAAAAATTAAATTTAATGATCGGATAAGAGCAAAATTTTTACACCCATAAAAATTCAATTTAATGATCGGATAAGATCCATGACCCAGAAGACATTAAGAATGAATTAAAAGGACTAGGACATGAAGCCAAAAATATCTATAATATTAAACAAAAACTTACAAAAAACTCATTACCGCTTTGGTTCATTGAACTTAGCCAAAATAATAATAACAATTACATATATAACGTCAAGACGCTCCTCCATACTCAGATTTCTTTTGAGCCACCCCACCACAAAAGATCTATTGCCCAATGCAGTAACTGCCAAAAATACGGTTATACTAAGAATTTTTGTTCAAGAGATCCTATTTGCGTTAAGTGTGCAGGAAACCACAAAACTATAGATTGTAAACTAACAAATGAAGACAAACAATTAAAATGTGCCCTTTGTTCTGGCAATCACACAGCTAATTATAAAGTGTGCGAAATATACAATGCGCTTAAAATAAAACGATATCCTGCTGTCCGGGAACCAATGCAAAAGCAGGCACTGGATATTCGAACTAATAAAAACACCGATAGAGCGAGCTTAAGCTATGCTGAGGTAGTAGGAAATTCTCCGTTACCGACGCAAATCGATCCTATCGTAGAGCAAAAAAAACAAAAATAACAAGGTCTATTGACTATGGTAGTAATAATGTTAAACATAAGTTCAGAGACATCAATGCAGATTTATATGAACTAAAAGAAATGGTTAACCAATTAATCCAATAGATCTCAAATATGATGAATACAATTAATATAATGGTACCAACTATAAGCAAGCAAAAGGGAAACTAGATTAAATATAGTAATTAGACATGCAAATGGTATTTCAATTATTTATTGGAACTTAAAAAATTTCTGCGAGATAAAAATATAGATGTAGCACTTATTTCTGAAACACACTTGACACACAAATTATTCAGTAATAACGACCAACCACCCAGATGGAACAGGGCATGCAGGATCAGCAATA
>JBANCV010000597.1:0-31406 GCA_037040105.1 Amiota albilabris | reverse complement strand
GAATTGTTGCATTAAAATTTTAAAATGTTTGAAAAGCTTTTTGTTACACATGAAAAATATTGAAGGAAAAATGAATTTTAAAAAAAAAGGAAGAACGGAATTGGCTTAAACTATATAACCAGTTTGGGAATCGTAGTTTGCTTAAGTATATTCGTGACCTACGAATAACAGAATACAATAGGTGGCACATATGACTGATTATAGAATGACTCCTTCCTTTCACGGCACAAGATATCTATCGACAGCTGCAGGGGACAATAGGATATGGGACATTAGGTTTTAGAAGAATTAAAGTCTTGCACTCGATAAAAAAGAATCATAGGCAGAAATATGCATATTATACGCAGCCAATAGCATTTATTTATTTTTTTTTTTTGCATTATGTGTGCGAGACTAGATTAATGCATATATGTGGGTTGCATTTGCTTATTTGAGAATGGATTCCTTGGTATAGGATATGACGAACTGGTTGGTTGAAATAAATTGTGAAAAGTGGGTATAAACAAGAGATTCTGAAGAAATATACAAAGTGTTTTGAAATACTTAATAAATATAAATGAATTACCTTTTCTGCCATTTTGTAGACGCGACAGTGCGACTGAATCCAAAGCGTCTTCCAACAGCACTGATCTTTTCTCCCGTCTGTTTTGTGCGTATTAAGAATACTTTTTCATCACAACATAAAGTTTTTCTGTAACTTGCCGTACTCACAGTTTGAAAGTTTTTTTTTTTTTTTTTTTGGGTTACGCAAACAATGAGGTAAAAATCTTCGAAAAGATACTCATGACCCGTGTCACAAGTTATATGGGATTCCATTAGCCTACCGACTAAAAAACCCCCAATCGCCTCAAATCCCATTAATCCCTACGGCACCACCAAAGTATTCCTCCGTAGGGAGTGATTGTTAGCCTGAAGATTGGAACGCCCTTAAATTCTGTAGAGAAAGATGTCCAATCGTTCCCCGAAGTTATCATGCGCCTTACAATCTCCCGTGAGCTGCAAGGAGATCCGATCCGCGCATACATTCTTCCACGCTCCGCTTCGTAACGGGGGCACTCATGAACAAGATGTACTGGATCCTCCACGACATCTCCACTTAAATTACAGAACGGATCCTCAGCGTGACCAAACCTGTGCAGATGCTGCATGCAGCATCCATGACCAGCTAAGAATTGGGTGAGTTCAAACCCCACGTCAACAGGACAACGCTTAAGCCAATCTTTGATATTTGGGATAAGTTGGTGTATCCTCTGTGGTTCTGCCGTATTCCACCTTTGCTGCCATATATTTAGGTATCTGGTGTTAATCTCCTCCATGGCTACTACCTGAGAAGATGCTCGCGGGCAGTACTTGTCCTTGGCAGTAAGTAAGTGCAAGTGCAGCCGCCGCATCATCTGCCACTGTTCGGTATACCCTACAGATCCTCCAGTTAGCAACCCTGTGAGCACTTCTAATACCAGGTCAAAGTTTGTGAGCAACTAACAATAGTGATAACTTATACACAAAGCATAACAATTTGATAAAACTCTACAATCAAAATGAAATGAATGAAGAAAGTGGGTAAAAAAAAACGAATAGGAGATAAAAAATTTCATATTTTTGGTTGAATGGGTTGGTTTGACAAAATAAAACAACAAATACGAACAACAAAAAAAGGCTTCTGAACGCGTGCAGAAACAGTTGTTCCAAATAATGAAGCAACAAATGAACATGAACAGATGTAATTTTTATTAATCTAGGCAAAAAGAGTATATGATTTTATGGATAACAACCAACCAAAGTCAAGTAATTTAAATTTTTGATAGAGTTTGTAATGAAGCGCACTTCATGTTAAACGAAACCGTAAACAAACAAAATTGTTGTTTCTACTCCACCGAAAACACTGAAATCATTATACATCTTTATGACACCATGTGAGCACCAGTGACCATGTGGCGCGGAATTTATGCGAATATGAGGTGTTTACATATTTGAGAAAAAAATCAATAAATAAATAAATAAATGATGTACAACAATAATGTACGAAATATTGTTGTTATAGAATATTAAAAATTATATAATTTTGTTTTGCATGCTAGACCATTTAATTGATCTTCTGTTATCCTGCTGTAAAGATATGTTGTTGGTTGACGTAAACTAGATCGTAAAGATCGCTAGGCAGTGCTACAATATTTGTCACTAGGAATGTAAAGGATAATTGGCACATGGTTCAAATATTTAGCAGAACTGTTGCTCTGTTGTAAACATCTGCAGGAGATCTTGGGACATCATGTATTATTTGTTGGCAAATATTCAATTCCCCTTCAAAACTAAAAATGGAGGGTCCTCTTTATATACTTCGGTACCTTGCAAAACCCTAACCAAATCTGTGTCACTACACTTATGGGACTTGTGCAACTGTTCAATTTCTTGCAGCTGAGTCTTTGGAAACCTGAATGACATTTTATCTATTAAATAATCCAAAAAAAAAAAAAAAAAAAGGAATATATGAATGTATATTGATAAGCGGCAATAGTTTTCGACGAACTGTGTCCTAAATATTGGATCTATTTATTTGACGGCCTGTAATTGTGCAAACTGTTATTTCTGTGGCAATTTTGTTTGCGAACAATTCTTTAAATCCATCCGAACTACAATAGTTCCACGTTGTTTCTGCAAAATGATTGTGCTTGTATAGACAATTTCAATGGCTTGTAATGAACGAGATAAAAGCAAAATTATTCCTAAAATATCCGCAAGGATTACCTCTTAATTTGATCTCAGAAATTACGAAGTATAATGAAGACTCCAGTATACAGAATATAAAATAAAACCAATGAAATTATACCGGGGCACCATATTGAGTTCCTTGATTTTTTTTTGTAAAATAACTGTTTGGAGAGACCCGTGCCCTCAGGCTCCTTCCCCCTAATATGAATAGTCAAAGGGATAGAATTATTTGCAAAACAAAGTCACGGCTTATTATATGGGAAAACAATTTCGTAAGTAAAAACTGATTAAGTAAGTACATCCAATTATTTCGATGTTCTGTTCGCAAGTGAAGTGACAAACAACTTTGCTTCAAAGTTATTCTATTCTATGTGGGACATCTATAAAAATGGCAGCTAACAGCAGTTCCATAATACATAATACCATCTTTCATGCATTGAAGAAAGTTCTCATAAATCTTGAATTTAAATACTGGAAGTCTGCGGTCCCTTCAAATTGAATTGTTATTGTAAACAACTGAGAAAATAATGTGATGTTAGTTTAGTTCTGGTAAATTGAATGCGGCTAGAACTATAAAGTGGTGTTTTGGGATTAATAAAAAAGATATGCTTTGCTCAGCTTTCAGAATATGATATATCAAGGCAACTAAGTCGTGTGTAATAGAGGCCTTTCTCAAAATAAGTTGTCTGTCCACGCTTTAAAACACAGTGTTATTTTATATTTTGTCTCATTATTTAAATATAGAGGATATAACTTTCCATCTTTTTTTCTTTCTATCATGATATTTTTTCAACTTATAGGCCAGAATACCTTGATAAGCTTTTATTTTGGTTTTCAAGTTTCTAAAGGCGCTTTACACTATTGAATCGCCAGATCAATTGTAAGATCAGCTCAGTCGATGAAATCACTATATAATTTCTAGAGTCCCTTATCGTAGATATGAAAAGTAAATCATTTTGCTCTATAATTCGTAAAAGATAGGTAAATCCCTTTCAATCCGACAAATGTGAAAATAATAATAAAAAAAAAAAACTCAAAAAGATTTTCTGATACACAGTTTGTTTTAATGTATTTTATTAGATCATTCAAAAAAATTAGAGAAATTTGGTTTAATATTTAAATAATGAATGGAATTGATTTCGATTTCAGGTAATTGCGTTGTCTTTCTAAGCTATTAATTCCTCAATCATCGATTTATTACATAGATTAATTCAGGAGTTTCGGGTTATTAGTGATATTCATATGGGATACTCAGTTCAGTTCATGCAGTTTAATTGGACTCGTGTTACCAGCTACCATACTACTATAGACTTGATGATATTCTGTTGATTTATTGTATACAATTGTAGCGACTGCAACTGACTTGATTCCCAAAAGTGTATTTTCGTTTAATTACATTGAACTGGTGTTTACTGGTATGCATACAATAGATTTAGCTAAATATTCTTGATATTATTCATTTGAAAATGAAAATATCGTCAAAAGGACGGTACATATATTTATTTACGAGAAGTTGGGTGAGTATCAGTAGGTTTCAGTGGGCTTTGGGTCTTGATTTTACGTGTAACAGGTTCGGGCAAATTAGGCTTGCGAACGGTTGGTTTTCGTACAATTTCAGTGGTCTTAGTTGTAACTGGTTTACGTTCAAGGGGTTGACGTGCAAATCGTTTGCGTACTACACGTTCTGTCACCGCGACAGGTTCTGCTTCAATAGGAATGTTTTCACAGCTTTCACATGGCTTTATCTTCTTTTCAACGATATTGTTTAGAGGAGATTCCAGTTTGTCAGATCCTTCAATTGAGAGTCCATCAATGTCAAGTTCATTTATGCCATCCATTGATATGCCTCTCAATGGTGCTTGACATGGTGCAACTGGCTCTTCCTGGTCTCGTTCCAAGGCACATCTTTCCGGCACAACAACGTGTTCCTCATTTATCAATTCCGGAGGAACCAAATTAGGCGTAGGGCGCTTTTGTATATACAGAGGAATTTGATTAAAGCGTGTTCGCTTCTGAAATTAAAAAGTGCATTGATATTTGTATAAATTTATGTGCAGAACAAAATTTCTATTTATGTCGTCAAAGTCTTGTGCATGATTCCTGCCTATAAAAACCGTGTGTCTGTTGCAATTCCTTAATAAATAGGCACTCTCACATGGAACTAGATATTACTCATAACACCTGCCATCCATTTAATATTATTTGTGCCCATTACTTGCTACATCTGGGACCTAAGGCAAAGGCAAATCCGCACTCCTACACTTTTGCAAGAGCATGAATCGGTTGGTGACGGAAGTCTTAATCCAACTCTGCCCTACCGGGTATATGAATTTTCCCCACTAACATTGCTATGATGATAAAAAAAAGACACAGAAAGCATGCAACAATTCCTATGAAAGTTCTGTGTCATTCTTGGAAAATGGAACTGTTTTCTTGGAAAACCTTTCATTTGCCACTGGGCATTTTGTTTTTGTTGACTTAGCAGGTTGACAAAAGACACCCAGCTGCCAACTTCCCTATCCGCCTTTGATTTCAGGCAAGACAGCCCATTGTAGTCTTACATGGCTTCTAGATGAACCCGGCTTCCCAATTCTACCATACCCTATTCTGCCTTATACTGCATCATTTTTTCGATTCCTGCTTACCAATACCTTTTTTTCTACTTAACTGTTTGTGCTGAAAGGCTGAAGATCATTACAAATCCCAACTTACCCTGTTTAGCAAGTACCAACGAATTCCAAACATAATTGCGCACAATGCTGATACCAATATGAAGAGTCCCAGTAAAAACGGCTTGTAATTGGTTTCAGGTTCAACGTTTGGCTTTCCAACCACATCTTCTACTAAAATAGGGGGATACAAAAACTCCCCAATAAATAGTCCAATCTTAGAGATAAAATTGTCCTCGAAAGACCGAAACACAGGTACAAATGTTTCCTCATTTCTTATTGGGAAACTCTTATCGGCTGAATAATCTTTAAAATCCTTCATTTTAGCACTTTGATTTTAAACTTTTCCCGAAACCACAAACAATGAAAAAATTGAAAAAATTATATATAAAAGGCAGACAGCAATTTTAAAAAAATTTTTCAACCCGAAATTTAGAAAAGACTATAAATTAATGATTTGAAATTTTAGCTGAAAGCCTAAAGTAAACTTCGATCGAATAAAAAGAAAATGTTGCTAGATGCCATAAAAAAAATCTCATAATTGATATCATTTTCCAACACTGCGTATCCTCCACCTATTCAACATTGTGAGTAATAGTAACACAATATTCAATGACTTGATTCACATGATACATTCTAGAAAACATTCGCACAATCGTTTTCGCAACATTTTTTTTAATCATTTTTGTGTTCCATTTGCGTTCATTCAATTTACATGAAATGCCTGAACCTGAACAAAATGAACAGCTTTCTAGGGTTGCATGAAGAATATTACATATTCGACATAGTCGATGATACTCTTCTTTCTGGTTTTTTTTTTTAAATTTCTCGATTTTATTTCGAAATTAACGAAATTACCAATATTCACAGATTCTAATACATGAGTATGTAAAAATGATTCTGCATTTTCTATTGTAGTTTTTGATATTGTTCAATATTTTTAACATATGATGGCAACTAAGTAAAATATATACATTTTCTTATGCTTATGGTATGTTAAAGTACAGAATTTACTATTACTACTGTGGGGAAAAATTTATCAAAGACCCACCTAAACTGTTTGTGAAAACTATAACTGTAATCTAATAATGTCTAAGAATATCATTGATATGTGGATAGCTAGTGTATCTACATCTATCATTGAATATCTGATTGAGCGGGACTAGCCTGTTAACTACTTTTTCTACATTGGTGGTAGCCAGAAAATCATTTTAAGCAATTTGTTTTGCAAAACCTGTAATTTGTTTATATGGGGCCCATCCTAATGTGCAAAGCCAATATGAACAACAAACGCACCGTCACTTAAAAAGTTCTGCACAATTTTTATCAATTCGGGGGGGAAATTTAAGGGTGTCATTTTGTAGATAAGTCCATTATGCCACACAGCTAACTGGGATAGGATTATGGAGGCGCTCACGGCTTCGGAATTGCAAACTATCTGATAAGAATGATACGAAGCTACTTCTGCCAGCGCGTTCCCCTCTATGACACAACTGAGGGGAGGTCACATACCACGTTACTGGAGGGGTGCCGCAGGGCTCTGTCTTAGGGCCACTTCTCTGGAACACTATGTACGATGGCTACCTTACACTCTGTTTCCCAGCTGAAGTTAATCTGTTAGGATTTGCGGATGACATTGCATTGGTAATTGTCGGCAAGCACATCAGCGAGTCGTTTGAGCGCTGTAATATGGCTATCGCAACCATCTCATCATGGCTAAGCAGTTTTGGTCTTAGTCTAGCAGAGCACAAAACGGAGGCGCTACTTATCAGCAGTCTCAAGGTTGTGGAAAGAGCTACGGTTATAGTAGGCAACACAGCCATCGAGTCAAAAAGTTCGTTGATATATCTAGGGGTAACTCTATACTACAGACTCACCTTTTAGAAGCACATTAGATTCGCTAGTGAGAGGGCGGCAAGAGCATGTAAAGCTCTCTCGAGGATACTGCTGAAGTCAAGGGGGCCGAGACAAAGACGCAGTTTTCTCATTATGCTGTACGGGGCGGCTGTCTGGGTAAAAGCTATGGATAAGGTCTCGTATAGAAGACAATTGGTGAGCACCTATAGGCTGGGCGCGCTTAGAGTCATAAGCGCTTGCTGGACCATATCGGAGGATGCCGTTTTAGTACTTGCGGGCTTAGTACCTATAGACCTGCTCGCAGCGGAGTCAGCTGACGCCTATGCATGGAGATCGCGGCCCCCGGAGGAGGCAAGAGCGCAGAAAATCCGAATGAGAGGCTTTACGCTCAGGACGTTGCAGACTCGTTGCGAAAGGTCCCTAAAAGGCCTTTGGACTTATAGCCTAATACCCAGCTTAGCCGGATGGATTGGAAGGAAGCATGGTGAGGTGAATTTCCCGTCGAACTCAAGATGTCGGCTAGTGTGTGCAGTACCAGCCTTATGAAGCTTTGCTTAATTGGTAGTCCCGTAAGGTACTGGTACTCCTTATATTTCCATCCTCTTCTTTTTCTCTGTTCCTACCTTGTTTTTCTTTCTTTCTTTTTTATATATCTTATTATCTCTGTTGTTGTTGCAGTCAAAACTCAGAGTTCAGCTCACTGTGGAAAGGCTATTAAACTTCTTATGGCACACTTCAGAGTGAAAGATAAATGATGTAAGAGAAACAGAGAAAAGAAAATTATAACGGATCATTGAAATTCCACCAACCCTTACATTACAAACATTATAAGACACTTATTATATCCAGGAACGTTATGTCAATGATAACAGAAAAGTATGAGGCAATTAAAAATAATATCCGGAAGCAAGAGTTATATGCCTAAAAGTGGACACTGCTACTAGATAAAATCGCGAAATTATTGTCGTTAACGCAAAATTTTATGATGGTAATAAAATTTGTATTAAAACTCTTGGGCTACAGAAAAGGCACATCACAATTAACCTTAGCATTGAAATATAGGCTATTTTGACTATTAAGGGGCGCAATATGGTCAAACTGTAGAGCTCCTGAATGAGGGATTGGAAGAAGATTTTGACTGTTAAGAGGTGCAGCAATATGATCAAAGCTGTGGAGCTCCTGAATGAAGGATTGGAAGAAGATTTTGAAGACCTCGACAATGAACAACTTGAAGAAGAACAATTGTTAAGAGACATAAAAATATACTCAATATCGTACATTAAATATGCCGCTTAATATTTACAAATTTATTTACAATTGCTGTAAAAAAATTAAGTTGAGAGAATTAATAGCAAATAATAGACACTCTTCAAAGTCGACTGAAACGCAAACCTAGACGAACTGACAGTGAGTCGCGCATAATTGATAAGAAGACTTAGTAAAAAATTACAAGAGGAGAAGAGAATCAAGTGATCTGACCATGCCAACAACAATTTCATGCGTTGTTGTTGTTATGTCTGAGTGTTCTAAAATGATAATTTCGAAAAACACTAGAAAAACGCAAATTAATAAAAATTATTATAGTTAATAATGATAATCGCCAACATCTTTTCTTAGTGCCATCGAAAATGTAAGAACGAAAATTTTCTGCAATGAATAAGAAAAAATCTCCTAATAATTCTTGTGAAATTGAACTGCCGTGGAACAAGTCAACAGCAATATCAAAAAAAAAAAAAAAAGAAAGCCATGAACTCTCGTAGTAGAATATTTTAATAGGAGAGCCATGGGAAACGTGAAAAACACAATCACGGCCTGAAGTTCAATACAACACAAAATGGCACCGGTGCCAGCTTATGGCGATACTGGATACTGCACCGGAACCGAATAATTCGTACAACAAGAGATGAATAGACACTTCAAGTCGACTAAAGCGCACACCTAGACGAAGGACAGTGAGTTGCGCATAATTGATAAGAAGACTTAGTAAAAAATTTCAAGAGGAGAAGAGAATCAAGTGATCTGCCCATGCCATATGTTTTGCTTATATTACGTACTATTTCCAACAAAAGTAGTCACTGGCGTTTTGGGTTCATTTTTCCTTTAACAATATGCATGAATACTGCAAAAAAAACATTGTCATCAAATTGCAATCAACGATGCTAAGAACTTTTCAGAAAAAATGCCCGTGCCTCACCAGAAGGAAATCGAAGAAAATCGACAAATTGTGTCATCTATGATATCTTCAATTATTTTTTGTGATACCATACAAATTGAAAATCAATTTTACATGTTTAGAATCAACGTTTGTGTATATTATCAGGAATTAAAAAAATGTTCAATTACTCTCGTAAGGCTAAATTGTTTCATTATATGACGATTATGCCAGGAGACAAAAATATGTTTTCTTTTTTAGCATAAAACAAAAAATATAATTGAAATTTTAAAATGAAAAAAAAAAAAAAGGATTTTTTTTAATGAATTCATAAAAAATACTAACAACAAAAATCGGCACAATTAGACTGTAGCGATGGACAACTACAATTGCTAAGTATAGAGCCATACAACTAGCTTCTGCAGCCGTAAGGAAAGCGGATAAAAACCGCATAAAAATACCAATCATAAAATAAAAGCACCGAAACAACAAGGTATCCAGAGGGGGTCTTCTGTCAGCGTACCCAGTGTTGTTCCACAGTCAACTGCCGCTGTGGTGATATAAATTGAGACCAGGTCCTTGGACGTCAGAACTAGAGAGCTGCATTCAGTAAAAAAAAACGGCGTTTGAGTGACTCATACCAAACGTTGTGGTTATATGAGTTGGACAGCTGCATGGCCGCACTCAAACGAACCGGAGCTAATGAGTGTAGTGAGTGATACTCGAACACTCGTGTAACCAATGCAACCAATATTAGTTCGTTTGGTTCGAGGGCAAATTGTATGAGTTGCGCGCCTGCATTGAACCAATAATTGTTCGATGAAGTGAATTGTTATATAAGGAAAACAAAAAAAAAAAAAAAAAAAAAAAAAAATGATGTTTCTGTGTACTGAATGGAAGAATATGCATAATCATATTATTCTTCCTGGGCTCGGCTGTGCCTACGTTTGCTTTAGGGGTTCAATTGGAAGTGCCTACGGGTGCTCGACCGACCATGTTCTATAATTCTGGTATGAGACACCAACCCATGACGCTTTATAGCCGGGAATTAAAATTGGTAATACTTGGGGCGGTATAAGACTGGCCAGTCTATAACTGACATGGGCCACCAACCCATGATTTGTGACCAATTTTGAATTGGAAGTATCTACGGGTACGAAGATTAACCAGAGTCTATATCCTAAAACATGTTTTTCAAACATCACGGTGAACCACTTGGCCTCTATGTCAGATAATACCAGCCCCACAAGTGAATATGCTTCTGAAGTCGCTCGACAGAATTAGGAGCAATCCTGATATTTTTCTTGGCAAAAGTTTCTTACTAGTTCTTGGTATGGAACTGAAAAGAGTTCTGGTAGAAAAGCTTCAGGAGAGAAATGAGAGAAAAATATTCAAAAATCCTTTTCTATATATGCATTTGTGTATACTTCTGCTTGTGCGCTGCAGTTGATTCTTCTTTGTTAGCAATGCACCCAGCACACTGATCGGAATTGCGTTTCTTTTTGGCATAAAATCAAAATTTTGATGAAAGTATATTTTTATTTTAACTAAATATTCTTGAAGTCAAGGTATAAATAATTTGACCTCGGTGCAACCACATTACTTCACTAGTATTGCAAAGTGCACTGTGTGATCACGTATACTGGCAAAACGTTTGTTCTGATTAAAATCTTATTAGAAAAAACTAAAAAATTTTAAACAAGACAAAATAATATTGTTCTCTGAGAGTGAGAGATCGGTTGCTTCAATTTTTTCACTAAAATAAAAAAATGATCGTTAAAGACAGAAGTGTCCGATATGAAACAAGAAATCAAAGATTTGCAACATGGAAATACACGGGCACATTTATCAAATTGACGGAGAAGGTGATCGCTGTTAAGCTCAAGAACAGAAAGAACAACAAAGACGCAGAGTTAAACAACGAATAGCCAAACATGAGAAAATCTACCTTTCTTCGTTTTTGCTGATTTGGAAATGTTTGATGAGGAGTTTGTCACATGGGAGTTTTTTTTTAATAGGGGGAAATCCGACTGGGTAATCTTTCTTTGACCATCACTGTGATTTACAAACGAACATACAGTGAAGAAAAAACAAATGATCGTACTGTTAAATCACAGTTGATTGGTTAGAAAAAGATATACCATTTTTCAATGAAATGAAATAAACAGCTCCCATGATTTTTGGACTTAGAGTTAAATAAAAAAAAAAAAAAAAAAAAAAAAATTCATAAAAAAAAAATTGTGTCGAAACTGCAAGAAAAATTTTACGTAGAGAAATTTTACTATATAATGGTAGAGTCGCTCGAAGAAAACCCATTATTTCACTTGCGCACAAAAGAAAGCGCAATGAGTTTGCTCACAACTACTTAAAAAAGCCTCCGGAATTCTGGAAACAAATGATATACTCGGATGAAAGTAAACTTTGTAAAGAAGAAATACATGCAAAAAAAAAAAAAATTTAAGAATTACATATAAACATAGTTATATCTTTTCTAAAAAAAATTAATTAATGTATTCTATTAGAAAACAAATGTAAATATGTATACAACAGTATAGCTTTAAGTGAAATTTTACACTTAGGCAGACATAGGCCAGCCAATCTATAAGAACAGATTAATTTGTTTAGTCTGCACGCTATCTTGGATGATTCTGCATAAGAAATATTATTTTCTTTTTCGGTAATATAATGTATAATCATATTTCTTTTTATAATCAATCACAACTTTATAACCTTTTCCCCCCATTCACTCGAAAATAATAATAATTTAAAAATCCATTTTATCGTCTTTAAATTTAGAGAAGGTTCGAGCTGAGATGACTATTATGGAGATTACTCTTGTTGTGGTGGCAAATCTTGATGAAAATAACCTAATTTTGTATTTTTCACTTGTGTGTATAAGGATCTAGGCCCAGATACAATGAAGGTAACGATATAACAATGTTACCTATTATGGCGGCCTTAAGAAATTTCTTTCACAAGTGCCTTCAAAAGAAACTACTCATCAGCATTCAGACAGTTTTGCAGCACTATTTTGCAACTCTACTCTAGGAATATAATTATCGGTAAATGAACAGTTAATTACAATAGGTATTATCAATCAATCTTTAAGGATTCCGGCATGAGGAATTTTGTTGGCAAGTGAATTATTGTTTTATAAATTGTTTGTAAAGAATATTTCAATGTAGACTTGGTCACTGTTCCTTTTACATATATATAGTAAATACATTAAAATTGTAGAATAATATGACGAATAGAATAGTAGTTTGTTTGTAGTTTGTACCTGGTCTTGGTGACCTAGGTGATGGTGGATGGTGCCTCTTACAGAGCACTATCGGCATACACCGCAAATGACACTGACCCTCACATGGTGTGAGTGCGTATCACTGGGCCCCTTCTTCTTAATGGCTCGGTGCACAGATTGTGTCATAAATTATTAAGGGTAGCCTTACGTTGAGCCTCAAGACGTATTTCAAGCATAGCATATGGTGGAACACTTACCACTAACATAACGACCAGTGCAATGATTTTTGTTGTTTCACAGATATAGCCATGTACGCCGAAGGTAATGCAAAGGCCGAGAAAACGAAGAGCTTGCAGTGGAGCTGTAATTTCAGCAGCATGATTTGTATGATTGAGAGTGACTAGAGCGAGTAGTAGAGTCTCCCACATGCCATTGCAAGCACCCCAAGATGCAGCGATAACATAAAAAAGTGCACTGTCATCATCACTCGGTTTCCAACTTGAGAGTACAAGCAATAAGCATGAATGAAAGAAGAAACCGGCCACTGGAAAAGCAACCAAGTACAGTATGTACTGATAGAAATGATATTTAATTGATATACTTACAGATGACTAGGATACGTTTGGTGTGACGCAATAGCAAACTTAATGTACAGGAAACAATGGCTTGCATTATGCCCATGGCAAGGAGTGCGCCGCTTACCATGCTAAGACCCAGAGTACATGATACAAATGCCTGGAATAGAAATGGAATCGAAATTGGTAACTGAATTCATATTGACAAAGCAATACTATACTATTTACCCGCATGAAATCTCCCAGCATGTACGCCTGTTCGGTGCCAATGAAGTAAGCCAAGGGGCCGGCAAATATAAGAGTATCCGCAATGCTACTGATTCGCTCATTTCGAGACGTTGCCTGAATTTTGCCAATTGCAATGGATAAGCCTAATGCGCCAAGTGCAAAGATTATATAAATGCTCATTAGCGTTGCGGCACCTGCCCGCGGTGAACTATTGATGAAATGCGCATAGATTGATGGTGGAGCAACAGGTGGCGAATTGGAAACAGATGCATTGCTGCTCTTTATCGGTGTTGTTTTTGCCAGAGCTGCTGCCGCTTTTTCCGCTTTTTCTGCAGCAGCTTTCTGTACAATACGAAGTTCACGTGCACTCAAGACATGGTGCCAAACAGGACACATTTCGGCACCACAGATACGGCCACCATGCTCATTATGTGTGTAGAAATTATCCACATATTCAGTAATATATGGCCATAAGTGTTGCATGCGAAGGGCCTGTGGTTGTAGTACTGAAGCCATTTCAGGTGCTGCTGTAGCACCACTTTGTATTCCTCCGCCATTAGTATTATTAGTACTAGTATTATTAGCAACAAAGAGCGATGATGCAGTAGTTGTAGTTATAGTGGGCCTGTATTTCACTGTTGTCGTTGCAATGGTTTCTCCCAAATCATCAACACTACCATTCTTCAAACAGTTCCAATCATTTGAAGCACATGAAATAGCCATTGCTGCTATTAAAGCACCCAATATAATGCCTATATCCTGTGCCACATGAAACCATCGAGCCATACGTCGAACTTTCTGATCGCGATTGCAGAATAATTTGTGGTCTTCCTGTTGTGAATCAGCAATTGCGCTTTCATGTTGTGAGCAACTCAATTTACTGCCAAAGTGTACAAGCAGAGCAATTTTACTGACACACGCTGGACCAAGCGTCATACCCAAGATTATATAAGCTGGCAATAGTGTGTAAATCGACGGATACAAATGGCATAGTAAAAAAATTAACATCGCCATATGATTAAAGGCAATCGGCATGGAATAGCCAAAACGCCGAATCAAACGACTGGACCACAAGCATACGATACCGGCAAACAAGAAGCATAGACAAAACAAGAGTGAACCGATGTTCGGACCGATATGCAACCAAAGTTCTCGATGATGCCATACTGAATTCGAGCTTTGCAATGCTGCCAATGGCAAGAGAATTGCATACATGATTCCATGTGACAATGCCAGACAAGTGAAATTCTTACATACTTGCTGGCGGACATGCAGCGGAACTTGGTTTCGACAATTTCGATTGTTCAAAGAGATCAGACGCCGTACGGATGTGGCTCCAATGGAGCTGTTAATCGATTCTCGGCGACGTGATGCAGCCAAAGCAGCTTGCACTTGACATGACGAAACAGGATTGATCCGATGCGAACGTGTCGATATGGGCGAAAATGAAGCCAAGTTCTAAAATATAATAAAGTAGTAAATGAAATTTTATCATTCAATTCAATTTTATTAAAAATTGGAAAAGCGTTCTAAAGTAGTTTCAAATACATCATCAAGACATGGATGTTTACAATCGTATAACATAAAATCTTGGTTGCGGCGTTTTATAGTTTGTTTGATAATCAGAATCAAAGAAAGTCAATATCATTTCTAAATGTCTAAAAACTTCTCATTCTTTTGAAACTCTTCTGTTGATAATTGAAATTTTGCTAAAGCTTTTCGTAAAGGACTTTGAGAAACAAGATACAATAATATGCAAGTAATAGGCTTTTGAAATTTCAGTGTAAAAGCAAATAAGCAAACAACCGTTTTGACAGAATAGTTTGATGCAGATGCAAGAAAGTGATGGGCATCGATAATCGATGTATTACAGTACAGTAGTGTTGGATTGCTCATGAATGAGTGAACAAAAATGAGTTACTCACTAAAATGAGCATGTGAACATGACATGTTCCTTCAATATTGTTCTATTTTATTCACTAGGCATATGAATATATTCAGGCAGGTCACTACTTCGTAAATGAGCAAGTGAAAAACTGTGCAATGTGAGCGAGTTTACTCACTTAAAAAAAAAAAAAAACAAAACACAACAAGTGATGTTCATGTTCATGTTCACCAACCAAAGTGATCAACGCAAAAAATGGAATATCACTGAAATGGATACATGAAATTTGGTATTTGGTAGCATCAAACGAGAGTGTATGCTGCTGAACAAATGTATCATTTGTTCGAAGAAAATAATCCTTGAGCGCATGTGTGACAAGAGCACAGGGGAACTGTTATCCTTTCCAAACTAACTTATTTTACAGACTTGGCTTCACATTGTTTGATTACAATACGGTTTCTGTTGATGGCTGTTCCTCATCCATCATGATTCTTAATTTCCGTGCTACATGTCAATGTCAATCTCTATTTGAAATCGTCGAAATATTTTTCACTTAATATGAGAATCTGTTGTTTCAGAAAGATATTTAGAATTCTTTGAAGAAGTAAACCATTTTTGGCTTGAATGATGATAAATATTTTGATTGAAATACGTAAACAGATAACAATTGCATTAATGGTTTTTTCTGCCAAAAAACATTCAATAGCATAAGGCGCAATAAATTGTATTTCTAAAATTCTTAAAACTCACTCATACTTATCAACTTTTTAAATTATACTTGACAGATACAACAAACAACAATATTTTTTTCTTGATGGTTGCAATGCAGCAACAAGTTTTCTATAATATTGACATGGTATTTATGCATACGTGCTTGCGTCTATTTAATAAGGAGTAAGTTGTTGAGAGCCTTGAGCTGTTGAGCCGTTGAGCAGAGAGCAAATATCAAAAATAAAAGTGCAGCATCAATTGAGATTTGCACAAATTATTGACGTCATTTATACATGTGTATTGTATGTGTATGCTTATGTATATTGTGATACACGACGAATAGAGAAATGAAATATTTATTTTTAAACCTGAGCTCCAGCTTCCAATTCAGCTCCAGCAATTGTTTTTCCATGTATGTATATGGGGAGAGCGGGAGCGGAGGAGGAACTACTTCGAACGAAATGAAATAGTTATTTTTAAACTTGAGCTCCAGCTTTCAATTCAGCTTCATCAGAAGCACGCGCTAGTAGTAGCAGTAGCAGGACCGAGAGGACCAGTAGCAGCAGCATCATTTATATTAGTTATTTAGTTAGTTAAGACTGTACTGTACTTTTCTGATTG
This sequence comes from Amiota albilabris, assembly GCA_037040105.1. NCBI lineage: Eukaryota > Metazoa > Arthropoda > Insecta > Diptera > Drosophilidae > Amiota > Amiota albilabris. The sequence continues at coordinate 14,758 of JBANCV010000597.1, read as the reverse complement.
ACAAAGGTGAAATGCGACAACAAAAATACAAGGTGCATCATCTTGTTATCGATATATGTATGTACATACATAGTATATGTGTATTTCCTCTCCATTAGAACAAACATCTTACACAGAAATCGTTAAACGACTCAGGACAAAATAAAATTCTATTATAAAAATACAGTTGGTCTCCTCTATAATGAAGTTTTTGCTTGGGGTGGTCGTCGAATCATTTCATAATATAGAAAACTTGACTATACAAAGTGTGCGTCGTTATAGAGGAATCTGATTGTATGTTGATTATTTGTGGTGTAAAATACAATTTTGGTGAGTGACACCGAAAAACACCCTTTTTTCTTATCTGGGGACGGTAGATATTCATTAGCTGAAAATCTTTAAAAAAAATTCACAATGTTTCATGAAATAATGTAAAAAAATTTACTGTTTCTGTGATGGGGATTACAACAAGTGATTGATTTTATCACTCTCCTGATGAGCAGCTGCCTACCTAAAATCAATTTTCAGGTCAACACCGATTCACTATCTATCTTATAGAGAAATATTGAAAAAAGACATAGACAAGAAGATATGTACATGAACATGTATGTAAGTATGGTATTATATATTGCATGGCAACTCCCCTATTTGTTAGATATTTCATATATTTTCAAAAATTGTTATTCACTAAAAAATTATTGCCACATATTCAAAGTTGTTTTGTATTAGGGTTAAAAAATTGTCAAGACACCCTGTACATTGCTTGTTCATATGTACATACATATGTATGAATGTACATTCAAGAGAGAGAAATGGCAGAAATATTCGAAATAGTGAAATTATACATACATTCGAAATCATCAATACACAAATGCAGTACTCTCATTTTTTTTGTTTCATTACCTCCTCCTCGTCGTCGTCTGAATCTACTCCTATCACTTTAATTCCAAGAGCACAAATAACAACAAAAACCAATTGCATTTCATTTATGGGTGAGCTGAGCTTAGCTGTTTACAAAAAAAAAAAAAAACATTAACAACCCTCTTGCACTATTATGTACAATATAAAACGAATAGAACCAAATATACATCCAGGGGACTCTTTCTTGTCCGTTCCATCTATTCAAACATACAGAGAGAGTGTAGTGTGTGAGCTCATAAGTACATATATGGTAGACATTTTCATTTTGAAACAAAATATGCAATAATCATGGGGAGGAGGGAATTGCAATTGCTGGTGATAATTCAAAAATCCTTACATTCTTACTTACGTATGTATATAACTCACCTCTAACAGTTGATCATCCCAAATATTATGGGTGGCTCCAGAACTGCGTGTACGCTGGACACGGTGGCGATTTATTAACGAATGACGATTCAAATGTGGATAATGATGATGAAAATGATGTTGATGTTGATGATGATGATGCTGGTGGTGATGTTGTTGATGTGACAGACTATGATGTTGTCTTCTTATAATTGTTGACGGTGCTGCTGCAATTGTTGTTGTTGTCAATAAAGTCGAATGACCAGTTAAACCGATTATGGTAGTACCACTACTTCCAATTCGTCCAGCACCGGTTATTGCAAAATTACCACTAAGGACGGCTTTGGTTCTTGTTGTTGTAGATTTGTTATTGTTGGTATTCGGATTACCAACAGCAGAGACACGACCACCACCAATGCCAGCATTATAAGTACCAGCACCAACTTTACCATTAACACCAGCGCCGAAATTATGCGCATAATCTCTACCACCACCATGAACATCTCTACCAGCTGTAATAGCAGCAGTGGCAACAGCAGCAGCAGAAGCAGAGGCAATAGCAGCAACACTTGTTGCTGCAGCAGCTGCCGCTGTTAAACTTAGAGTTGTACCACCAGCACGTATATCAAGACCAGTCGTATTCAATAGATAATTGTTATATCGTTGCTTCAAATAAAATAAAATAAAATAATAGAATATTATATTATACCAATATATATATATTATTATGCAATATACGTATATGTGTACATACATACATATATGGATACATTATAATATTAAGTATTCGTATGGGATAGCGATTCTTACACTAATGTTTAGTATGGGTATGGGGACACATTTTCTTTTCTACATACCAACCAACCAGCCCAACCCAATCCATCGCTCAAAAACCACATGCATTTATATATTTAACATATGTATATATTTAATTATGACAACGAACTGTCAACTTAAAAGTAGGAGAGTAACAATAATAATATTTAAAATAGCTGTATTTCCCACGCGTTCCTGTGGTTCAGGCTAGTCAAACACTATGTAAAAAACATATAGAGTGAACAACTCGCTCAACGTGTGCTCTTTTTTTGAACAACAGATGATGCATGCGGCTTTAAAATTTCTTTTTATGTGTATTAGGTTAATAATAGTAGTAAGTATATAATTAAAAAATATCTAAAAGCACGTCCCTAATTGACTGCAACGTTGTGTCAAAATTTCAGAGCAATCGATAAAGTAGTTTAAGAGTTCTGAGGTCATAAATATACGTACATTTACATTTTCATTTATATAGGCAACAAATATTTTTGGTCTTTTAGTTCCATCTATGGTATATTTACATACATATGTATGTAGAGAAAGAGATCTTATCTTCGATCTTTAAATTCTAACCTTAGAATAAGATCAAGCAAAGGCCCAGTCATTTAATGTTATGGTAACCATAGTTATGATTAGTTAGTCAGACAAAAAGACCTGACCTGATCGTGTTTAAATTATAAGTTCGTTCCCTTGTTGTTACTTATTTTCCTATTATTGATAAATAAATTTTAAAAAATATCTCTTCCCCCATCTCAGTTAAAAACTAAAAAAAAAAAAAACATGTTAGAAAATGAAAAACAATTCTAATTTCCTGGGATTAAATAAATAAATTAGATATTGCTAAAAATGAAACCAAAGACACAACAAGTTTAAGAATCACTGAGATACTCTCTCTCTCTCTTTTTCTACTGACTGACTCACCTTACGATGTTTTTCAAAGAGCGATAAGCGTTGTTGTTCTCGAATATTTTCGCACCGCTTGCGTTGCTGCTCAACAAGGAACTTATATTCTCGATGTTTTTCGCGTTTGCGCTCGGCTTCCTCAAGCTCATGTAAATTGGGCAGACTACCCATGGTAGTGAGCACAGAGTTCCCTCTCTCACTCACTCCACTTTGTTTTGGACTATTTACTCTTCCGTAAAATTTGTTTAGTTTTATACTCTTCTTTCTTTCTAACTGACTGACTACTTCTCACTCACTCACTCACTCAATGAGTAAGTAACAACAAGTAGAAAATTGGACGCGCGCTGATTGTTACTCGTTATAATACTTCATACTTCTATGGCGAGTTTGTTTACTCGCTGATTTGTATGAAGAACGGAGCGCGCCTTTTTTAACTTGCACACTTTTTGTTTGTTAGTAGTAGGTTGTTGCTTTTTCTTGTTGTTCTTGTTCTATGTAGAAACAATTAAGTAAGTAGGTGGTTGTTGTCGAAGGTTTTCTTCTTTGAGAAGAAATTGCTTTTAATTTTTCGTGTTTGAATATGCTGCTGATGTTGTTGTTACTTTATTCTATCAGCTGTTGGTTGTTTTATTGTTGTTGTCGTTGTTTTTATTGTTCTTAAGGACCTTTTATAAAGGCCTTAAATTAGTTAACTTTTATTTTCAACATCAATACAAAATTGGCATATATTTTCATATATTGTTGATTGTTAGTTATTTTTTTAATTCAATTTATGTTTATTTTATAGTATTTCTCTTTGCAAATAGTAAACTCTTTTTTCTTTTAGTTCGCTCTTTTTCGGTATTTTCTCTTTACATTTGTATTTTTATGTTTTTTAAGGGAAACAAAAAACAAAGTATGGCATCAAATGCCCATGAAAATGATGCTGCAATGCCTATGGCAGCAAGTGGCTCAAGGGTGAGCGGCGAGAATAGTATGGAGAAAGAGAGCGAAACAGAAATTAGAACAGAGAAAAACGAAATATAACAAAAAGTTCAACAGCAGCAGGAGCGTTGGTTTGTTCAACTTTGTTGCTCACGTCGTTTAACTGCGATTACAACAATGACAATAATGAGAGTGTAGCTTGGCGTAGTGTGACGTATAGTAAAAATCATAGAATACATGGCGGCGTTGACGTTGACGACGTTGCCTTTTGATGTTTACCACTTTGTTCGTATTTTTTATTTATTTATTATTTATTAGATTGGTGATGTTGATTGAGATGATATGCTTTTCTTGTTGTTGCTACTATTTGGCCATACACACACACACACAAATACAAACTACGTATATCACCCAATCTGAAGAATAATTCAAATTCGATTTCTGAATTTGCATAAAACAACAAATTTTTCTCAAACACCAACAATCAGCAATCCTTTTTATATTGATATTTTTTTATAAGATTGAGTCTTTTTTTTCACTTCTTCGTTCTCCTTTACTGGGAGAGACCAAACGCTCTCGTCGTTTTGCTTTTAAAGTTAATTTAGTTCACTTTTTGACGAATAGTGCGCGTCCGTCGCTTGCTATTCATTTAACAATGATGTGATGCTTGTAGTTATTTTGTAGACATTCTCTCCCCCATTTCATGTCTTTTTTGGGGCCCATACAAACGCCTTAAGCTTTAGCAGTTCGGGATTCTGTGTTCAATGTCATTCATTCAATGATGCACTAAATAAAATCAAAAAATGCATACAAAACACAACAACAATATAATTTATAAATGGCTTACACATTTCGTACCATAATACTGCTAAATTTCTAAGCAATGACTCTAAATTCCAAGCTAAAGTAAAAGAAAAAATATATATATAATGGAAGAACTTGAACTAAAATTTAGAAATAGGAATTGGGCCTTATAGGAAAGCGAACTGCGTTGTTTGATTCAAAACAAAGTACTAGTATAACACAATACATTCTAAAACCTGTATGGACTCTTATGGTATCCACTTGTGTAAGAGGTTACTGCTCGTGTTCCAGCAACATAATGCAAATAAAATATGTAGAAAATTTTTCAGGGTAAAGTGCTGAGATGCGCTGTGAGAATGTACTTTGGTACGTCGGTAGGAAAGACTAAGGAAGTTCATTAATTGTGAAGCTTCTACTCTCCTTCTTATGGACCCCAAGTGGTTGGAAAATAAGGCTTTTATATCCCATTTACATTGAGAAAAGCTTCGTTTATTATAGATGCAACCGTCTAATTCTGCAACAACAACAGAGAAAACCAGAAAAAATGGTGTTATACTGTTCACCCATCCCCTAGAAAACGTTTTCTTGTATGGAAGCTATGCGATCAGATCAGGTAATCCTAGAATCTTGAAATTTACATTGATGATGTATATGGATTATTAACCTATTGTGTCGGAATTTCAAGATGATAGCACAACAAAACAAAAAATGTTTTTCAAATAAAAAACATGAATTTGAGTAGCGGGCTTTTAAAAAAGGTATCCCCCTACCTATTGATCCGATTAGGCTGATTCCGACAAATGTGATTCGTATGGTAAAAAGAAAGTTTTCAGCGCTCTAACTTAAAGAACTCAGGGACTAACATATATTAAAAAAAAAAAAAAAAATAACTAAAAAAAAATAAAATAAAATAAAAAATAATAAAAAAAAAAACAATATAATTTGTAAATTTGCTACAGTTGAACCTCGACTATTTTTGATTATCCTTTCAGGTTGCTACTCGGAAATCAGATCATTACGGAAAATTGAAAAATCTCAGCTTGTCTTTGTGTAAATAATTAAACATAATTTCTAAAATTTCAAACATAATAATACTAGCAGCCCCTAGGGCTCCTTATCGCCTGCAATTTGACTTATGTATGTAAAAAAAGAAAACAAAAAAAAAAAAGGAAAACCCCCTGATTTGCATTTGATATTGTGCTGAGGAAAAGCCCCCAGGATAATAGGAGCGAACAAACACTCAGTATCCTGGAGGTGAGACACAGATCAGATCAGAATAATCAAGGTTCAACTGTTTTTGTTTTTTTTTTCGCTTGGTTGCTTGGTTCACCATCATCACATCATTATCATTATTATCATACTTGGCTTATGGCATTGTGTGCTGGTGCTGCTAACGATGTTATCGCTATTGTTGTACACTGCTGTTATCGAGAAGAACTTTTCCACTTTGTAGTTGTAGTACCTTTTTATAATAACATTTTCTTCTTATTTTCTTTTGTTTTGATTTGTTTTCTTGTCTGCTTTGCGCATTACATTTTGTTGCTCCAGTTGTGTGTTTGTTTTCGCCCTTTCTTTGTTGTGTTAAGTACTATAATAGGAGGTTGATTTAAGTTCATTAGCATGCAACTGGCATCGTTGACTTCTTCTTCGTCCTCGTCCTCGTCCTCGACTTCGAGGTCCTCGTCAACGACCTTTGCCAACAAAAATATGTTTTGTTTCGACTTTCCAACTAAAATGAGCCTGAAAATATAATAGAAATAATATTTAAGTGTTTTGAATAAAAACAAAATCAAATAAGGCGCCTTAAAGTATGCAACAATTTGTGTGTATTGCTTATGTAAGAAAAATACATATAAATAAAGAATATTAAATGAAATCCAAATGAATATTTTCAATCATATCAATTAATCGAAACTTAACCAAAAAAGCCACTTTGCAAGTATGAAACTCTAGACCTTCAGCAGTGTGGGACCCAGCTGCAGCAATGTCTATAACATAACAAAATGATCACAAATGATCTAATTCATATCGATATAGACACGACGTCGAGACCTAACCACCTATATACTTATATAAATATGTAAGCCCAAAAGCAAACATCTATTTTACATCCGAATGTATTGGCGCATAATCATGTGGTAGTTAACATGGATTTAAAGACTTGATCAGATCATCCAATGGACAGATAAAGTTTAGACTGAGATGTGTTATAGTTTAACAATTTAGTTGGGAGAAACAGGAAGAAAGATTGTCCACCAGAGAAACACAAATTTTGGATCAAAAACTCAATCGGTAAAACGTTAGCAGCTATTATAATTTCTGATTAAGAAATAGTTTAAGACAAAATGGATTTATACAAATATGATAAAATCAGATCAGTTGGAGTTCAAGGGACCAAATTGCAGAGTTTATTTTTCCCCAACAACTATACAATCATAACTTACTTATTGACAGAATTTTTGGCTGATTATCTGCTTGCCGCCTTGAGCCTCTTTAAACAAAACTTTGAATGATGTTTGATGACAAATTTTGAGTGTGAGAGGAGGACTCTCACTATAGAAAAATACATTGTCAATATGTTTAAGTTAGTAATTGTTGTATACAAAACACAATACATACTCCATATTTCCATACTTGACATTGAACTGAAGAAGATTAAACTTTCGAAACAAAAAAAAAAAAAAGGGAAGAAATGCAAACGACAGCTTAAATGGTCTTGAATGGATAGAAATGAAATGGAATAGAACCCCACCCCACCACGACCTTCAGTCCAACAGTAGCAGCAAGTTTAAGTGAATCAATGAATAAATAAATAACTGAAAAAAATGAGACAATTAATGAATGAATGAAGAAGGAATCAATGAGTGAGTAAGTGGGTGAGTGAGTGAGTGAGTGAGTGAACAAGTGGATGAAGAAGCCTGTGCTCAATGCTCAGTAGCCTGAGCAGTCTGTTAAGGACATGATACGTGATGATTATGATTAAAGAATATATCATCAAGATTAAGTGACAACTACCCTTCTTATAGATAAGTACTATACACATATTCAGTATTCTGTTAAAGTTCTTAACAATTTCTCATCTTATTTGTAACACAAATACAATGTTTATTGTTGGTCGGTCGGTCACTGTGAGTCGTGTCGATTTAATTAAGCATGTCCTTCTTATTTATTAGTTTTGAAGATTATTTCCTGAAATATAACCAAATGTAAAGACCTGGGTACTTTTTCTGTTTTAAAGCTACAACAGAGAATAACGATAAACTCCACAACAACAAATCAAATATGTTTCAAAGACTTTAAAAATCTAGTATAATACAGAAAATCTCTATACATACACAAATCTTATTATCTATCTATCTATGAGTTTATATGAAAAGAAGGATATTTAAACTTGTGGCATGACTAACTAAAATACCATCAAGAGTATACTGTGTGTGTGTGTTTTTTTTTATATGCCTTCATCTCGCTTTACCGTCCCCCAGCCGTAACCATTCTCACAGCCATTCTTAGTAACAGAATTCCCATGGAAAACAACAATGACTATAAAGACGACAGGACAAGACACCATAGGATAGAATACGATATGAAACGATAAAACACACATACACACACACACACAACAGGCAACTAACAATAAGGACATTAGTAAACTTTTATTATTGTTGAAGCTCTTTTATTAGCACAGATGGATGGGACGGACACACAGGACAACAACGAGGATAGCAAAGAATTTTCTTTTTCATTCCGATATTACTTTCTTTTCTCCTTTGTCCATTGTGCATAATTTTGATTTTATTTCATTATTTCAAGGTTCAAAAGTAAATTAAATTTTATTTGCTTTTAATTAAATAACAATTGTTCCTTATTCATATCCTTTTTACTTAACTTTCTTTAATATTTGGTGTTGAGGTGAGAGCGAAGAACTTTATGCTTTTAACTATTGTCGCAAGCCCCATCTGACACACCATAGGTGACGATGATGTGTGCCTTTAATACCATCACACCAACCAATTAAACTTTAAACAATATATGATCCAAATACGAGCATTAATTTACAAGTTAGTTAGTTATAGTTGATGATGAATGAATTCGCTTTCAAAGGAATATCTTGAATGATTAAGATAGGGAAAACAAACATCGATCACGTTAGCAGTTTACTTTAAAAATAACATATTCCTCTGTGCTGACCGCATGAAATCATAAGGTGCAATTTTACCAAAATATTACAAATAAAAAAAAAAAAAAACAAATGAAAACAATGTCAAATACACTCTCTTTTAATTCTATTAGGAAAAACATCATTTAATAGTTGTTTCTGCAATATTTGCCAATTCACAAGTCCATGGGATGAATGGCTACGCCAGCGGCTACTATGGCAAATTTTGCAATGTATTCTACCTACTCCAGATGGGATTCCCCCACCTCCCAGCAACTATGATAACGTATATCTTTCATTCTAATTCAGGCCTCAAAAATAAGCTCCAAGGAAAGAGATTTGCATTTGTGAAATACTAATGTTATATAGCCGCCGCAAAAAACAAAATGCCTAATATTCCAAGTATAAGAAGAATGAATTAATTAATTTTGAATTATTATATCAACTCACCCCTCCTCTGCCTCATCACTCGACATTCTTGAATACCAATTAAAATGAAATTGTGTGTTTTTGTAACTACTAGGAACGCGTTCGTCGTCGAAGTGACTGAACTGACTTATCAAGTCATCGAGGTATTAAATCAAAAAGTTGATAAATGAAAGTCTTGAAATTTATTATAAAATATGTTGTTTACTTAAAAACAAAAAAAAAAGGAAACTTTGAAAAGGTATTATATTAAAATCATTATATTAAATCAGAGAAAGTAGATTGAAGTTTGTCCATCATCATCCTCCTTCTTGCTTTCTATATATTTTTATACATAATACAATTTTGCCGCGCACATTAAAAAAAATCACTGGAAATTCTATAATTTCAAGTTAATTTAAATCTGATTTAATATATCTAATGATCAACTTAACAAATAACAAATAACTATATTTATAATAAATTGTGCCTGCCTGCTGGGCCAGCCTGCCTGCCTGCCTTCTTGAAGTAAGTAAGTGAAATTTAGTCAAGTTACCTCACATTGCGTCTCGACTCGTCTGTTTCTATATGATATCTGTGTGTGTGTGTGTGTGTGTGTGTGTGTGCATTTGAATCTGAAGCTTCTAATTTGATTAATTCATCTTGTTTATTTATCTATTCTAACATAAACCATTTAAATATATATCTATCTATCTGTGTATCTAAGTATCTATGTATATATCTCTACTAAGTATAAGTCTCTGAGAGTCTGAGTGGGCGAGTGAGTGATTGTGTCGAGTGAATGGCTAGACTGGGAGTAGAGTAGAGTAGAGTAGAGTAGAGTGGGAGGACACGGAGAACAAGACGACTAACTAAGGATAATCATCAAAATGTATGCTGCTGTTGTTGTTGTTCTTGAATGACTCTGGATTTTGTTAAATTTGTACACTAGAAGAGAATGATATACATATGTATGTATGTATGTATATATATATATATATGAATGAAAGCCTCTAATCTTGTTTAAGCTACATTAGTAAGTATTTTTATATGGGGAAGTGTTGTGTGTTGTGTCATGTCGTGTTGCGTTGTGTTCTGTTTATCGTTTTGGGACCGCCAACTGCCAATTTCATAAAAAAAAAAAAAAAAAAAATAATCGTTTATTGCATTTAATTTCTTTTGAATGGATTTTCAAGTATCTGGGCGTAGTTGTGGGCTTTAACTTTTCTTTCAATAAGCGAACAAAAAAAAACAAACAAACAGCAAATAATAAACAATGAATTGTTAAACCTACAATTGGTTGTTGTCAGTTGCCAGTTGATACTGTTGTTGTTGTTGCTCGTTCTACTAAGTAAAATAAAATAGGATTTTCCACGAATTTATTTCGATTTCTTTTTCATTTCGAGTTGCTGGTTGCTTTGTTTTCTAACAAGTCCCAGAATCAACAGCAAAACCAACAAACCCCCACCCATCAATCCATCAATAGTAGATAGAATACAAATATTAATCGGTAAACGACATTCGAGGAAAACATCATGTATCATATAAATATACATGCTTGTTTTCCACATACACGTATGTATGTGTGTGGGTATTATATCATGTACATGTATGCATATGCGTATATACCATAGTATGTGCCACGCTCCCTCTGTGTGTGGGTTGATTTCTATGATTTTCCTTTTATTAGAAAACAACATTTAATAATTCTGCTGCTACTTGGGATTTCGGTACCGATTTGATGATTTCAATTTCAATTTCATTGTAATTTTCTAACTAAGAACTTGCATTTCTCATATGAGAATTCCTAAAACTCATTTCAATTTGTGGGTTGATTTCTAGAAAACAACATTTAATAATTCTGCTGCTACTTGGGATTTCGGTACCGATTTGATGATTCCAATTTCAATTTCATTGTAATTTTCTAACTAAGAACTTGCATTTCTCATATGATAATTCCTAAAACTCATTTCAATTTGTGGGTTGATTTCTATGATTTTCCTTTCATTAGAAAACAACATTTAATAATTCTGCTGCTACTTGGGATTTCGGTACCGATTTGATGATTTCAATTTCAATTTCATTGTAATTTTCTAACTAAGAACTTGCATTTCTCATATGAGAATTCCTAAAACTCATTTCAATTTGTGGGTTGATTTCTAGAAAACAACATTTAATAATTCTGCTGCTACTTGGGATTTCGGTATCGATTTGATGATTTCAATTTCAATTTCATTGTAATTTTCTAACTAAGAACTTGCATTTCTCATATAAGAATTCCTAAAACTCATTTCAATTTCCATTTGCTTATAATTATTTGTTTTTTCTTTTTAAACTGCAATAATACTGAGAATAGTAGTATATGCATATGAGGAGAACACAATCGTACAACGGGGAGTGAGAGGAGAGGAGACTCTACTCTAAAGTATGGCAAGCACCAATAGATCGGATTATTAGGAAAACATTTTCTATTCGACTTTGTTTTATGAATTTTCACAATAAATTTCCAATTCCATTTGCGTATTTTTTTTTTTTTGTTTTTTTCAGTTGATCTAATGAGCTTTATGCATTATTGCTTTTACCACTTTTTTTTTTTTGTTTTCCTTGAATTTCATAGAATTCATAGATTATTCATGCGATGAAAATGTGAAATGCTCACAAAAGCCACATGCCACATGCTGCGACTTATAGAAGAAAATTCTGCTTAAAAGACACAGCGGGGTGTTCATTCGAACATACATAAATCATAAGCTTCGATTTATGAAAATGAAATGAAAGTTTCGTAACAAAATTCCTTAAATAAATATTTATTATTATATTTTACTATTGTTTAAAATCAATCAAATATTTTCATAAATTTTTTCCATTTTCAGTTCAATTCAGTGTTATGAAGAAGAATAGTTTATACAAAACAATACACCTGGACACAAAACAAAATAATAGGTGTGATTGTTTTTTTTTTCTTTCTTTTTTTTTTTTTATCAAACAAATTTAGTTTTTACATATAGTACCATACATACATACATAATATTTGAATATATGGAAAATATATTGTCCAACAAATACCAAATGTTCTTCTTTGTGAGGGATTTTCAAATGAAATTTTAATTTAATATTGAGGCATATATTGTGTGCGTTTATGGGTTGGTACATGGAAATAGAAAACAACAATACATTGTTGATTGAACATAGAAAGGATTTATATCTGTGTATTCAATATTTGTTTTCATTCATTTCATTTCATGGAATTTATTTTATCACTAGCTGACCAGACAAATTTCGTTTTGCATTCTAAAATCTTTTGTGCATTTGTTAGTGTAAACGTTGTCGCTCCCGAATGTAAAGCAATATAATAAAAGATGTAAAGAATTATAGAGGAAGGGGACTTGGGTCGATTTTTAATCACATATACTGGGGGGCGGCGCACACCGAATCAAATCAATGGCTTGTCTTAGCATGCTCGACCTACGATTAGAATTGTGTGAAATGGTTATGGAAACGCAACAACAAAATGTTGTGAAGTAGCGCATTGTATGTAACTTTTTTATTAGCTTATTTATTAGATAAAATGTATTTAAATTTTATCAACTATATAAATTAAATGCTATTTTGTGGGTCAATTTTGATTTAATAAAGTATATCCTTCTTCTTCTTGTGCATCAAAAATAAAACTTCTTGTATTTCAGTAAATTAAATTCGATTCGAATTACTGGCTTTCTATAATTGATACTTGAACAAACAAAAAAAAAAAAACAAACTGACAAAGTCTTTTATTTAATTATTAGATAGATATATTGTATGTATATCCCATGCGCCAAAATCAAACTTCTTGTATATCAGTAATTAAATTTTAAATCGAATTAGCGGCTTTTAATTGATACCTGAACAAAAATCCAACTGTTAAAGTCAATGATTTTATATTTATATATAGAGGTAGCATCATTTACTCGTTTCGTTTAACCTAGTTAGTTCACTTTTCATTAATTATCAGTGGAGATATACATATCAATCAATTATGTATCTAAATATACTCGTTCGCATGCATGCATGCATCATTCATAATTAAATCGTATGCATTACCCATTAATTAGTTTGGTATCCAATTACCAGTAACGAACAACTAACTGACTGCCGGCTGACAATCAATAATGCATAAACTCAAGATTGACCACCACACCTATGTATGTGTCTATATGTGCACGTGTGCACCCTATCTGAAGTGGTATATGTAGAATTTTCTGTCTCTGTGAGTATGTGATGAGTATGTTTGATGGGGTGGTTGGTTTCTACTGTCGAAATTATCGAATGTTCTTTGTCAAATTTAAATTCAAATGAGCATGATGCATGAGAAATGAATAAGTATCGTGTTCCAGTGTTGCATAATTAATGAGTATGTGTGGTTTTTCCTTATAAATTACAATTTTGGGGGATTGATATGAGCACCTACAATAGTTCATGCTTCTTCTTCTTCTATAGATGGATAGAATAGAATGGATATGTAGTAATATGATAGTGTAAAGTTACTATTGTTATTGTTGATGTTGACTTTGTCATCATCATCATCATCATCATCATCACTAACTAGGCTAATACGATGAGTATGTTTGTTGAATGTTATGTTGTATGCAGCGCAACTAGCATAGCATGCATGGCTGCTGCTTTGTATCTACATATGTACATTTCGTCTACATTCCCCCACTACCTCGTCGTTCTCACTGCATATTTTGCCTGGCTGCTGGATTCATTCAATATGTACATGCCTGAGATCCATTGTTGAACTCTTAATGGTTGAAATGCATACTTTTGCATACAAGTATATATATAGATAAGACATTTACATATCTAAATATCTAACTATGTATACATAGACAACAAACTTATGTAGTTTATACAATACTCATAGTCATAATATTAAGTACACCTCATACAAATTACTCATTTCAAATCGCTAAACTCAAAAACATTACAACATTCATGTTAAAAGAAAAACCGCAACTACTACTAATTCCCAAATTCATCATTTCTAATAAAACATAATACCAAAACATAAACCAACAAAATATATATGTATGATCAAAATAAAAAGTATTCAAATAATTTTTTCCTCCAGAAACGAAAATAGATAATAGTTTTAAGGTTACGAATAAATAATTGTTGAAATTATAAGTTCTTTCTCAATTACAAAAGTGCCACACGACCAAAAATTTTAAGAAAAAAAAAAAAAAATCTGCTTTCAAAATAAAGTAACGTCGTTGTGGTAGATCGCAAAAGATGTCGTCATTATGATAACAGATAATTTGTAGTTTCCATAAAAAAAAAAAAAAAGAGCAGAAACATATAATTCAATAGATATGGGAAATTTGAATGTGAGTTTCTTTTCAAATGGAAATGATTTAACAACTAAATTCTACACTACACTCCCAAAATCATTTATTATACAAGGTGTGTGTTAAAAGTTTCCGAACTTTTCTGGCAGGGCATTTTCTGGTGCCGCCATCTTTGTGT
>JBANCV010000595.1:15214-31449 GCA_037040105.1 Amiota albilabris | reverse complement strand
CTAACTGAGACACATTTTACTGATAAATCTTACTTCAAAATTTTTGGTTATGAAGTGATTGCAACTAATCATCCTGCCGGTACCGCTCGAGGGGGAACGGTAATAATCATTAAAAATATTGCACAACATTGGGTGCAAGTCACGACTGTTAAGCTGCAAACGGTCACTGGGAGTATAAAAATTGCTGCAGCATATCTGCGTTCAAAACATCAGGTTTCTCAGGGAATGTTCTAATCAATATTTGATTCGTTAGGTCACAACTTCATTATCGGAGGAGATTGTAACGCCAAGCATCAATGGTGGGGAGCCAGAACTAACAATCCAAAAGGAAAAGAACTCTTAAAATGCATCAGTTCAGGTAACTACTCCGTAGGTAGTACAGGTAGCCCAACATATTGGCCGTCAGACCCGAATAGACATCTGGATGTACTGGATCATGGGATTGATAAAAAAAAGACTGAACATTAGTGATTACCATGATCTATGTTCTGATTACTTGGCTGTAAATTCCTTTTGAATATCCCGGTCGATCTAAAATTCGATATAAAAGCTTACTCAAGAAGAACACTGATTTAGATCTATTCCTCTGTTGGTTAGAAGAGATCAACTTAAATACAGAATTAAAAAACGAGCAGGATATTGATGACAACAACAAAATTCATGTAGCAGCTGACATATCTACTCCGAAAACTAGACACAGTAATACTACTTACAGAAACATTTCATTATACTCCAGCGAAATTAGAATGCTAGTGACTGAAAAAAGAAGATTGCTACGCATCTGGCAACGAACACATTCTCCAAGTGACAAAAATGCTTTTAATAGACTTGCAAAACAATTAAAATCAAAACTCGCCGAATTAAGAAATGATGCCATTGGAGATTTTCTTGAAGCAGCAGAACCGAATGGACCTGAATGTGACCTATGGAGAGCAACGAAGTACCTCAAGCATCCCATACGGAGAATATCACCGCTCAAACATTCAAATGAACAATGGTGTCACAGCAGCAAAGACAAAACTGAAGGTCATCAAGTAAAACAACAATTTCGAAACATCAAATCTTGGATGTGTAGGTGGAACATAGCGGTAAACTCTGGTAAGCTCATCACTCCATTTTATTGGTATTGTATATTGTATATACCAATGAGGGATTGTGTTAAATATCTTGGCAAAAATTTCGACGAAAGGTTGTGGTGGAGACATCACATACTCGCTAAAAGAAAGCAGTTAGATATCAAAGCAAAGCGCATGTGTTGGTTAATTGGAAAAACATCAAAACTCAGCCTTGAAAATAAAGTGCAGCTCTTCAAATTCATTCTGAAGCAAGTTTGGACATATGGCATCAGCTTTGGGGAACTGCAGCTAAATCCAATGTTAACGTCATATAAAGGTATCAACACCTTACACTACGCAAGCTCACTGGTGCGCCATGTTATCTAAGCAACGACGATCTACACAGAGATCTACATATGTCAACAGTCATGGAAGAAATTGTCCAATTTAGCAAGCGGTACGTTGAAAGGCTCAGATCACACCCAAACCTACTGACATATAAACTCCTCAACATAGACTCCACACAACGTAGACTTAAAAGAAACCATTCTATCGACCTGACTGAGAATAGTTAAATTGGATTTTTCCGTACCTGTGGTTTTTTTTTCTTAACGTTATACTAATGAAAATTAATTTGTTAAAATTCTTTTACCGAACTAAATATATTTGTATTTAAGCATTAATAAAAAAAAAACTTCGTTGTGATACATATCAAATGCAGAATGACATGTCAAAGGGACACGACAGTAAAATCTAATATGAAATAATTTTTGATAATCAGACGGATCAATTGACATATTTATTTCTGATGTATTTAACGAAGGCTACTTAATCGATTCGTCTCTAATTATTTGGAATTATTCATACGAAAATACAAAAATCGCTATTAAAAAATTGTGGGTAGGGATAGAAGGGTAAAAAATACCTGACCTGACCTATTCTCGTATCTAACCCCGTCACAAGAAATTTTTATATATATAGATCTTTCAATAATATTCATCACGTAAAAAAAATGTCCTAGAATATACAACAGGATACAGGATACCATACCCAATTTACACCGGACTGAATCACTTTGATTCACTTTTGCGTTCAGACAGGACATTTTGAATCATGAATAGCTGATTTTTGTTTTGGTTATACTTTCAAATGGAACGTTGAGTGCACGTTGACTAAATTCAAACGTAAAATTCTGAAAAATACATGACAGGGTATGCAAATAGTTCTTGCAGCTCCCTTTTTCATCCCTGCTACGTGTTTTATTAAAATTTTAACAAAAATTGACAATTTCAAATTTGCTTATTTTGTTTATTGTTTTGCGCAATCATTCACTATTTTTCTTGGCGCACAACAAAAAAAAAAAGAGGACGATAATGAAAAATGACCTAAGAAAGTCAGAAATTGCCCAACACTAACACAAGTGACAATTCATTGTACAAAAACAACACCTGAATTTTTTTTTTCTTTTGCAGTTGTTGTCGAAACTAATGCGAATGTATAACTGCATCGTAATGGATTCGAATCCACTCTGGTGTGAATACAGCTAATACAGTTTATTGTTATATGATTTTATTTAGTTAATATCCTTTTACAATGCGTAAATAAGCTAATTCTAAACATAAAACTACACATGAAAGACAATTTTCATTTGCCTACCGTCTAAAAAACCCTCTGTTGCCTCGATTTCTATTTAACACTACGGTACCGCCGAAGAATTCCTATGATGGTAGAAATAGTATTCTTAATTACATTAAGTAGACACCATCAATCGCTCGTGTGATTTTAACATGCGCTAGTGGAAGCAACTGCTTTTCTGCTTGACTCGTTTAAGTGAAACTTAAAGTACAGCTGGTGGTTCAAAAGTACACCCAAGTACCTCCACGTTGAGTCCAAACAGAGCCTCGATCTACTGCATTACAACATCAATGTCTATATTCGAACTCTTTGTGTGCCTCCATTATGGTACGTACTACAGCACCATCTTCCGTTTATAATAGTGAACGTCACCGATCGAATCGATGATTGATCGAATGACTTTACACGTCGCACGACGCTGTTATTTTCTCTCGCCGAATATTCTGTCATCATTATCAGCGTCTTCATCTAGTTTGCTCATGTTATCATCGTTTTTAACAGTTGTCCTTCTGGATCGCAACAATCGGCAAGGGTCATGGGCTCAAAGTCTAAGGGCCGGTACTCGAACTTTTGAACCATTGATTTGGTCCATATGGCCATGCTGTCCTCGGACAATCCCTCTGCATCGATTATCAAATTAAAAATCTGGAAATCCTTTTTGGAGAGTACAGGTGCGAACCATGGTGTTTTATCCTTATGTTGATAATTATTTAAAATTGATTTTTATTTATCCTCCTTGGACTACTATGGGAAATCAGCACAGCTTAATATGATAAAACTAAATTACAAAAATCAACTACTCCTTCCAAAAGCAAGACGACAAGTGCATTAGTGATGTGCTTTTTCATCTTTTCGCCGCTTCAGTGTGGTTCGGCCACCGCACATCCCCAATTCGTACAGTTTAGCAGTAGCGAGTTTCTTGTCTGCTTATAAAGGCGCCAACACATGGTTTGAACGTATTCACATAAAACTGTTTCATATTCCGCTTGAAGCATACTGTTGGCCATCGTAGTGTTGATCGTATTACCTTAAACTTGTTACTGTTTATATCAGAAAGAAAGTTGTTCATGATCTCATACGCTTTCTTCTCAAACTTGTTACGTGCGTCAGTTACTCGCCTGTTGTACTATTCACGCCAACAATCATCTTAAGCAAGCAGGACGAGAATACATGTATCGTGCTTCGGCAAGTATGGAATGTTAAATCGGCAACGTTCTTCTCTGCGCTTCGTTTACGTAAATGTGTGCAAATGAGTTTGTTGTCTATCATCAAGGGTACCGTGAGCGGCATGTTCTCTCCTACTGGTTTAAATTGGTCATTATCTAGTATCTAAAGGTGTAAATGTGCATGGGAGCTACTACGGTGTTAGAATTCTATACGAAGAAAGTAGTCACGCACTAAATATTTGCAGAACGGATTATAAGATGTCTTACGACACAAACGGCCATTTCCACGTGCTCGAGTTTTGTACAATATATGGTAGGTAACGGGATCCTGGGCCATTAAATACGCCCGCTTGTACCGGTTTTTTTAAGAAAATGACTTCCTCTCTTACACTGGGTCTAAGCAACTTGCACTCATCCTATAAACGATGCAGAATACGTAGGAAACCGGGCCAGTGAGTCTCGTTTCCACTAATTGTTAAGAACGGATGGTTCGCTGAGCTGGCGTAACATTGCAAACAAATCTTTTTTCCGATCAGCCCAGTACTGCACTGTATGGGGAATTGTTTTGAGAAAGCTCAGTTTTGTATCGATTTCAGCGGAAAGAGTTTTAAATTCCATCTCTTATTTGTATACTCAGTTGCTTCAATTGCAACTGTCTGCAACTCTTCAAACTTAACATACGTAGCGCTCATATTCTTCACTAAAAGATGTTTCATGCATTTTACAACTGCCTCCCACAAGCCAACGAAGTAAGGCGCACTGCTAACAGATTTTTGCTAAACAACTGTTGTTTCAATACATCCAGTTGAGGATATGCAACAACAAATTTTGTCACATTTAATTCGCAGCGGAATCACTCTGCGTGCACAAAATCGCTTCAAACACTAGTTGAAAGATCAGAAAGAAGTTCCATATGAATTGCATTTGGCGAAAAAAAGCGAATAGTACGTTTTGTATGTGACTTACAGGGTTCGCCCTAAGTATTTTGTCAAAAAGCAATGCAAATTTTTTTTTGGTGTTTTCTTACACTCCAGCTTCTTGTAACGGATATTTTTTATGCTTTATTCATTGCTCCAATATTTAGCAATAAGCATGCTTAATATTTGGTTAGTGGTTTTGAAAACCCAACTTGAGAGAGTATTTTATAACGGCATAAGTATTTTGACATCACGTGATTTTATCATTTTTTACTTATTTACTTAAAGTTAGTTGCATTGTGATCAGTGTTTTTAATTAAGATATCATATTTAAATATAAAAGAATAAAAAACGTTCGGGTTTCAATAAAAAAATATCGTGAAAATATCTGAATTAAGTGCTATTATCAGAACTGAAAGTATGACAAAGTTTAACTTGCGTATTTCCATTATAAATTTGGCTAAGAAATATAATTTGTCACGCCAAACTGAATATTATCAAATAAATAAATATAAAAAAAAACAAAACAAGTTACTAACTTTTGTCGATCTGGAAGAAAGCGAAAGACCACAAACCATTAAGATCGGCAGATAGTACGAATATTTAATGGCGACCCACTGAAAACACTAAAAGCTGCAGCTTTAGAGTGGAAAATGGGCACAAACAATCATATAAGCGAAAGAACAATTCGTAGACGTTTAATTGATGATAATATGAAGACATACACAGCAAGGTCAATACCTTTTATAGCCTCAAGGAACAAAAAGAAACGCTTGCAATTTGCAAAAAACTTCTGGTGGTGGCAGTATTATGTGGGAATCAATTTCGTTTAACGGCTTGGGTGACTTGGTGCCCATTGACGGTTCAATGAATGAAAGCCAATATTTGAGCATATTGAATGATCACGCATCTCCCTCAGGTGATAGGTTAATCGGAGGGGCATTCGTTCTTCAACAGGATAATGCTCCTTGCCATAAGAGCAAATTGATCACAACATTCGAGACAGATGTTGGAGTCGAAATGTTGGATAGCCACCCCAAAGCCCGGATTTGAATGTGATTGAAAATATTTGGGAATACCTGAAACAAAACAGATCAACAGATCTAACAAGAACGAGACAAGAAACAACTATCATAGAGAACACAAAGGGCTTAAACGAGATTCCGATACACTTCCTTGAATCCCTCGTGGATTCCATTAAAAATCGACTCCAGAAAGTAATAAGGTCTAAAGATGGATACATCTTTTATTAATACTAACATTCTTTATCAAAATCCTCAAAGTTTAAAGTAAGCCATTGTTCTTAAGAACCTAGGCAAAAACATGTCAAAATACTTAGGCCATTCATTAATTTTTGTTTTTAATTCAAAATAACGTGTAAATTATAAAAATTTAATTTTTTTACAAGTAAAATACAATCTACGGTTTTTTTTAAATTTTGCATTAGACAGATTTGAAATAAAACGAATAAAAGTGGAATTTCTGACATTTCAAAATATATATGCCGACCCCTGTAGCTTCAAATTCGATAAGATGTTAAGAATTCGTCACATAAGTCAAAACCAACAATAAAGAACGGTCGAGTTGGCAGGAATCTATCAGTACGAAGTGAATCCATTATTTGTTTCAGTAATCAGGGTTTGTAATGGTTAAAAAAAAAAGGAAATGAAATCGACACACAAGTTATCACTTGAAGTAGGAGTTCAAGACTAAAAAAAACAATTCTACAGAAAGACCAAGGAAGCTTAGTAAATCATAGTTACAGTTGTTGCCTTTTCCGTACCATTCCACTGTTACGCCTTCCTATAGTATTAGGATAAATTATTCCTTTTTTAGGGATCCGTACCCGAATGGTGCTTTGCCACAATTGCTTCACTTAAGAACTATTGCTTTACGTTTTTCTGCAACAAATCTGCTTCACTTACATTCGGTTTTTATGAATATTATGGCCACTCAGAAGCTTCCTTTTCAAGAAACGCAGGTCCATTAAACCACAGAGTATTTACTAAATCATTCAAAACAATGAAGTTGCAATACTATCCTTGCATCTGAAATAAACCGGATTAATCAATGTTGTAAACTTATGTTATTTCTGCCACGTCTTATAGAGTAAATATGCAGCAAACAATTCATGGGCTTGCAATTATAACTACTTTATCAGTGCTACCCTCGATTTTGCTATTATCAATGGAGGCTTTAGTTCTCCATTTATATTTCTCTTATATAGATGCAACAATCATATACTTTCTGAGATGCATCCGAGAATCGATGATTTTCGCCAGTCTGCTTTAATGAAGTGTGTAGGTATCGAGGTTTCTGTATCTCATTTATGGGACATTTCACGTGAAGCGGACAACGAAAAAAAAACGAGGTTCTGAAATTCGTTCATATTGGGCATATTTGTACATCTGGGAATATGAACGTGTGCACATAATATTTTTTTATTTAATTTTAGTTGTTAAGATATGTAATTCTATAGAATTATGACAAAAGGGTTTTTTCATATTGAAGTGAATTATAATGAAATAATGAATGTAATATTTTTATTTGAAATTGACTCCTGTTTTTGATTTTTCAAACAGATTTCAATTTTGAAATTGTAGAAGACAGAAATAGACATCAGAGACCCCATAAAGCTTTTTAAGTTATCGAACTAAAATTTGAATACTATAAACTGACCAATGAAAATTCATCTATAGTTTTTTTTTGCAAAGTTTTGGCATAAATTCTAAATTAAAAGCTAGAGAACTGAAATTTTGCACATATATTTCTTTTACACAGAACAATTGCCGGAATCAGTCAAATCGAACCATGATAGGGTTCCCAACCTACTCAAATTCATGGTTTTCTTAGAAAAACTGTTTTATTTATGGATCGATCGAACTGAAATTTGAATACTATGAATTTTTGATCGATATCTAGCAACCATTTGAATTTGAATTTCAAAGTCCTAATATTACCAGGGGTGGTACCTCCCATACAAACCCATAGTCAAATTAATGTTCTTATCAAAAACAAACTTATTTAATTATGGATCGATCGATTTCTTCATTATGAGTTTCTGAAGGATAATCACCAACCATATAAATTTCAAGACGACTATTAGGATGGTTATCTCTCATAGAAACTTAGATCGAAATTGATGAACCTATTAGAAAGATATCCAGAGAATTCGCAAAAAGTCGCAAATATTATAAACAACACAATACATACTTTTGGCTGTAAATCCACATAATTACATTTTGGTAGAAAGTTAGTTTTCACTCCACAGTGCACGGGCACGTTGGTTAGGACATTTCTATTTTAGGACATAAAAAAATAGTACGCACAAAATTCAAGTTCCTTGTACAATAGAAAAACTTTTTTGTTTTTTATGTTATCGAACTGCAATTTTGATACTATAAGTGTCTGACCCACGTTCATCAACCATCGCATAGCTCCCATGGTCACAATGTTAAAACGCAGTAAGCATACTGACTCTACCCCAAATAAGTTATATCAATGTGATTATGCACACAGAAATATAATTCTGTGTGCACAATCACAGGAGCTAGGCAAAAATAATTTCTAGGGGATGCAAGAGAAGTACTACATATATCTTCGACATAGTCGAAGATATGCTTCTTTCTTGTTTTTTTTTTCTACAGTAACTAGTTCATAAATTTACAAATGACTATCAAACAGTTATATTATAGCGAAAATTTCAGTAACCAATAAAAGCTTTTTAAAACAATAAAACGCGTCAAATACGTGTATGCTGTTCGATAGCTTATTAAAATTATGTATAAAGAATAATAGAAAATGATGAATAATGATCCGCAATATAATCTTATTTATGTCTATTGATCTCTAATATTATCTGATTGTTCTCGATATCAGCCCCCTTGAAGGGCTGCGGCTTTCAACATCTTCCATTGGTAAAAGACACAATGATGCCCCGACCACACGACCGATTTACCATTTCATCGGTGGCCAGTTGTCATCTTTATGTAGCACCACTACACTTACGGGAATGTTTGCTAATAAGACTTGCGGTCCAGCATGCAGCAAGCTTTGGTAATAATCAACTGTGATGCCCGTTGTCAGTGGATTCAATTTGGTATTGTGTAATGTACCACCAATACGTATTACGTTAGGCTTATCAATAAACGGGTTCAGGGATGCACTTTTACTAGAGTGACTGATTGTCCCTTGTAACAAGTTGTAGTCATGATGTATGGATGATGATTTGCTTTTGGACCATCAGACGTGCGGTTTTTTTTTTTTTTTTTTTTGCGATGGTACTCAAAAATTTGTAGTTAGCAACAAAATCATCAAAATCTGCCATTAAACATTCAAACGTCTTGATGTACGCTGATGATGTAAAGTTATGCTTATCTGTAATATCTTCCATCCAACAAATTTTTCTATAACAAGATCTTTATTACTTGTCATAGTGGTGCAGGTTAAGCTACCCCACGCTTAATTGTGAGAAGTGTAAATCTATGTCCTTTTATCATAAATATCTAATTGTTAGCAGCTACCTAATCAATGATCACACACTTGAACGTGTAACTTAATTTAGTGATCTAGGTGTGTTGATGGATCCAAAGCTGCATTTCGGAAACGTTGGTCTAAAGAGTTTTATGATACTTATACTACAAAATTATAATTTACTTCTCTTGTTCTTCTCTCTTCCCTCTTAAGCTAATCAACATACCGAAATTGTCAAGTCTTAGAACAACCCTTGGTGTCACGTTCTTGCACAATTTAATTGTTGGCAGTATTTACTATTTGCAACATGATCCATTTCGTGTTTTATCTTACAAACTACATCACTACATGGTATCTAACTGTACTTCTTCTGCTCAATTAAAATCTAATCGTTTAACTCACCTTAGCACATAGCATTCTATTAACTTTTCCAGAATTTTTTGATAATTATAATATATAATTTTTAGTAATTAATTGCGGAAGATATAGCTTAAGTTTTTATTTAATGTAATCCTAAGATATTTGTAAATTTTAATTTTATAGTTCATGTATAGTATATATGGCTGATTACGTTAGGTCTGTAGCCGCAAAGTAATAACTTAGTTTTATATTGCTGTTCACTTACCCAAGTAGTTCAGTACCGAAGGGACTTGTGATTGTTAGCAAGTCTTGTTCGGTTTTTAATGGACTCCAACTCGTGTGGTTTCTGAGGGAAAGTGGCGTGGGATGTAGAAATATTGGTAGAGAAGTGAAAGTCAGTATCATGCTTTTAATTGATACTTCGAGTGGATTCACAAAGTACATCTACCTTATTTTCATTTTTTCGGGATATTGCCAATGACCGAGTGGTTTGACTGCAGTCCTCAATTTTATTCACCAATATTTGGTGGCTTTAATTGTCTTGAAAAGTAACTATATAATAAGTAACTGATATATTGGGGCTGAACTATGTGCATTAAAATACTAAAATCAGTTGTTTATTTTTCGTAATAAAAGCAGCACTACACTCAAAGAAAAAACGCAACTTAAAATAATGTATGTTCATAGTTAATTTAGGTTTGCAGCACTATTGCGGATTTCATAGTAGTTTTAAAACAGAAATTAAGGATACATATTAAAAAAAAATTTTGAATCAACTATGAAAGCATCTTATTTTGACTATGCTTCATATATAAATTCAATATAATTCCACCTTAATTCAAATATGGTTCCATTTCAATTTGACTATTTTACACGTTGCAGCAAAACCATTCGTAAAAATAGTTAAATGAAGTATAAATACTTAAATTTACAACTTTTTTCTCTGGGTATATGTGCTTTGTTTGAGTCTATTCACAGGAAGAAGAAGTGTCCTTTCCTAACTCTGTTTGTAGAATAACTTTACAAAATTTTTTTCCAATGTCATCAAACATGTTCGATCAATAAAGGCGGCTTATTAATGACCACCCCCGTAACATGCCGCTACTCCCGTTATGTTATTGGAGGAACAGCATTTTGGAGAGTCACGGTAACTTGTATTTGGAACTGATCAACCTGATAAAGTGAAGCGATATCCTAATAGACTGTCACTGCTTTCACACATGTATGCTATGATTTTAGTTTTTGAGCTCAAGTGCTGATATTTTGCACATGTGCAAATAATACTTGGTTTATTAGTACGACATCGTGATTGTCGTTGCATATTTTTCTTTTAACCTACAACAATTATTGAAAAATCTTTTATTTTTAATGTTTATTTTAATGTGTAATGTGTAAATGATAGCAAGCATGAGAATGACATTGCAACATAATGTTACACAAGTCAAAAAAAGAAAGCAATCAGGATAAAGCATACAACATTTTCAATATCTACCTTTCACAAGTATCAGGCAATAGACTTACTGTGCACCTTAATAGTGCTACCACTTTTAGCACAAACTAAATATATACAATATATTAAATATACCATGTTTTTTAATATACAAATTCAGATTTGGACAGTCAATTGGAGGAAAGTTGGTAGTGGCAAATATGGCATGGCCAAACCAATGGGTAATTCTTATTGGATCGTTTTTATCAACATTGGGTGCAGGTCTGCAAAGCTTAACTGGAGCACCACGATTACTTCAAGCAATCGCGAGGGATGAAATTATTCCATTTCTGGCACCATTTGCAAAATCTTCAAGCCGTGGTGAACCCACTCGTGCACTCCTGCTAACTCTTGTAATATGCCAATGCGGGATTCTATTAGGTTAGTTGAATAGCATACAACTAAAAATATTTTCATAAAATCTAATAATGTTTTTGCTTTCTAGGAAATGTTGATCTCTTGGCACCGCTACTGTCTATGTTTTTCCTCATGTGCTACGGTTTCGTTAACTTGGCTTGTGCTGTACAAACATTATTGAGAACTCCAAACTGGCGTCCACGATTTAAATTCTATCATTGGGGCTTGTCATTAGTTGGTCTTACCCTCTGCATTTCAGTAATGATAATGACTTCTTGGTATTTTGCCTTGATTGCTATGGGAATGGCAATTGTGATCTATAAATATATAGAATATCGGGGGTATGTCCAAATATAATAATTTTCATAAGGAATACAACCTATTCCTTTTTGTAATTTAGTGCTGAAAAAGAATGGGGAGACGGTATTCGTGGAATGGCTCTTACAGCAGCAAGATATTCCCTTCTAAGACTTGAGGAAGGCCCACCGCACACCAAAAACTGGCGCCCACAAATTTTGGTTCTTTGCAAACTGAATGACAATATCATGCCAAAATACAGAAAAATATTTTCCTTTGCTACTCAGTTGAAAGCTGGTAAAGGTCTTACAATATGTGTATCTGTGATACAAGGTGATCATACCAAAATACAGAATAAAGCTGTTGATGCAAAAGCTATTTTAAGAAAATATATGAATGATGAAAAGGTAAAAGGATTCTGCGATGTGTTAGTTGCTTGCGAGACTGGAGAAGGCCTGAGTTCTGTGTAAGTCTTAATCTTGTAAAATATATGTGCAATTATTATGTTAATTTATGCATATTTATGTCTCTCTTAGGATACAGACTATTGGTTTAGGCGGTATGAAGCCAAATACTGTTATTGTAGGCTGGCCTTATAGCTGGCGACAAGATGGAAAAGAGAGCTGGAAAACCTTTATCCAAACTGTTCGCACTGTCGCTGCCTGCCATATGGCGCTTTTAGTACCAAAAGGAATTAATTTCTATCCAGAATCCAATCACAAGGTATTTGTATTTTTAAGACATAAAAAGAAAAACAAGAAACTACTTACTTTTATTTTGGTCCGACAAAAGTTTTAAATTTATTTATATATTAGCAGTCCCGGTGCGCGTTTTAGACCCTCGCTCCCAAAAAAAAACACGTTTTTAACTGTGATTTTTTTTTTTTTTTTTGTTAATAATGTTCTTTATTTGCAATATGTCCGTTGGAAATTTTTTCTCGGATATCATCATCCATCGGAGGGTACTCGACCGCGACCAGAAAGTGAGATCTAAAATCGATGCGTGTATCTGCTGTTGTCTGGCAGGTTGTTTGCCAATTATCACGATCATTCAAACGAGAGATGCATCTATTGCTGTGCCTGGCAATCTCCTCTCTGATCGTTTTAATCTTTAATTCTCCGAGAATTACCGAGTTTCTGATTTTTTTTTTTTTTTTCATCAATATATTAAAAAGAAAGTCGGGCTTTACTAATGCGTCGCTCTTTTCGATTTTTTGCGATTTCTTGTTCATCTGCAAGAGCTTCCTCGCAATATTACGTGGACTTAATCACATTAAGGCTTCGTTGTGAAATATTAAATCTTCTGGCTCGCGCCATTGCAAATAACACAAAATGAATCACAAAATTCAAAATTATATAATGAAGCAATTATCGGTCAGTCAGATCAGTGACAGTCACAAATATGATAGCCTCACATAGAGAACAACTGAGAAGGCAACTTACTATTTAAACATCACGACAGAAAATAGAATTCCACAATATTACGAGCGAATGCGCCTGGAAAATCTGGCAGTTCCAAAGTTGGATTGACTGTCGATTGGTGCACAGTGACAAACGACATAAGCTCTTTAATGCGCACTTCATCAAACGAAACTCACGTCTTTCATCATTGTTGGAAGAGAATTAAATTGGTCGATTACATGATACTACATGCATGACCGCGTGCGGGCCTTGCTTTTTAAGTCTTGAGACAGACAAATAACAACAAATATGTATCATCAAAATGACTTTATTGTTTTTCCAAATATTCTCCTTGAACATCAATAAACTTTTGCATGCGATTGAACCAATTTTCAAAGCACTTTTTCCACTGGGAATGAGATCTCTACAAAACATGTGTTTTGAACACATCAACTGCTTCTTCAGGTGTCGAAAAACGGTGACCTCGCAATTTTTTTTGGAGTGGAGGAATAAAAAGAAGTCATTGGGTGCCAAATCTGGACTATAGGGCGGATGACCCATCAATTCAACGTTTTGAGTATTTAAAAAGTCACTTTGTGAGAGCTCACATTGTCGTGGTGGAGAATGATTCGTCTTCTGCTTTTGATTTTTCTTATTTCTTCGAACACTTCTGGCAAACAAAATGGTGGTGTACCATTCAGAATTAACCGTTCCACGTTTCTCTAATGGCACGGTGGCGATATGTCCGGTTATTCCAAAAAAACAGGCAATCATTTGCTTCGAAGTGCTTCTTGCGCGAAAAACTTTTGTTGGATTTGGCTCATCTTGAAAGACCCATACAGTCTACTGTTGTTTAGTTTCAGGGTCATTGCCTATATCCATGATTCATCACATGTCACGATCTTATAGACGTCTTTTGAAGCACCGCGATTGAATTTTTTCAAAATTTCTTTGCACCAATCGACACGAGTCTTTTTTTCCGCGATTGTCAATTTATGCGGTATCCAACGCGAACAAATCTTTTTGACGGCCAAATGTTCATGCAATATTGAATATATTGAAGTGGAACTAATGTGCAAGGGTGCAATTCTATCTCAGGATAAGTCAGATGGCGATCTTGCAATATCAGTTCATGCGCTGCATCGATGTTTTGTGGCACAACAACCGATTTTGGACGACCTTCACGAAATTCGTCCTGGATAAAACTACGACCACGATTGAATTCAGAAATTCAGCGAAACACGGTGGCCCTGAATGGCACACTCTTGTTCAGTTAATCCACGTCGAAAATCATAAAAAATCATTTCATCATGAAAATGTTCACTATTTAATTCCATTTTTTACCCGAGACGAATTTTTCAAGTCACTGTAAACATTACAACATTACGTTCTGAGTACATTTATCATTAAAAACGACAAGCTTTACGATACCAATGTCAGATTTGGCATAATAACATTGGTGTTGCCATATCTCAAGACTTAACCAGCAATCTACGTATTTATGCGTCCTAGAATAATAGTAAAATAGACTTGCAGAATAGTACCAGATTTCCCGGCGCGCATTGCTACGACCTGTCTCAAAAATGGGGTGTACGTATACCAAAATTGTTTTTATTCTTTGGTGAATATCAAAGTTGACAGCCCTCACTTTTTTTGTATGGTGTAACAGTCACATTGTTTGCCAGTTTGCAAATTTACCAATTTCGCCACCTGGCATGAATGCTTCTATTATCTTTCACGGAACTTTATACTGAGAGAGAGCGATCACAATATTGGCACACTCCTTTTCGTTATATTGTTGGACTGTTGTTCAATTTAACACACACACACACAAATTGTACTTGATGATGGAAATCGGTATTAGTATTTTATTACCAAACTGTCACAAAACACGTATAAATTTCTTTTAAAATAATATAATCACTTCGTTGTGATACTTAACAAATGCAGAATGAAATGTCAAAGTGGCGCGACGGAAGTTAGGTTTGTAATGCAAAGAAGGAGACATCGTGGACCCCATAAAGTAAATATATTCTTGATGAGTGCGACGAGTCGAGTTGATCTAGTCATGTCCGTTCGTACTATCGTACAAACCCCTACTCAAATTCATGTTCTAATTAGAAAAACTTTTTTATTTTTTGTGCCTGCAATGAGAAATTTCTTACCCATATTCATGAACCATGTAAATTTCAAGATCATAGAATTACTGGATTGCATAGTTCCCATACCGACAACATATTGTACGGGATGCGTGAGGAGTATTATATTTGCGGAATTGTCGAAGAGACCCTTCATTCTGCCCTTAATATACTATTTGATCAATTTTTACACAAAACAAAAACATAAACTTCCTTTAAGAAAGATACAAAAGAAATATCTGAAAAATTCCATGTCAATGCCTAACACGTACTGGTTTGTCCATTTTGTATATCGAAGCGTACATTCTCTTTTCGAACGACTTATGAAATACTGTACTTTATATGGTTTTTGGGAACCCCCTGATATAATTTTTATCTAGCAACAGAGTTGTGAAACTATCGATAGTTTTCGATAGTATGAAAAAACTATCAATACCCCAAAAAACTAATTGGCCTTTTACACGGTTATTTCAGTCTCAGTCCACGTTATCGCTTCAGAAATCGAAATAGATTGACAAAATTTTTGTTTTTAAACAATCTGTCAAAATCTTGGTTTAGCTTTGGCGATGAAGAAGAAGCGTAAAAATGGAGCTGAAATTTTGTGCATAGGTTTCTTTTTATATCGGACAATACAAATTAATGTTCTTATTAGAAAAACTGTTTTGTTTTTTCTGCTATCGAAATGAAATTTGAAACTGGAAGTTTTTATCCCTTATACATTAGCCACTGAAATTTCAAGACCCTCGGACTATCAGGGTACCTCCCATACAAGCTCTCTACTCAAATTCATGCTCTTTATAAAACAAATTTTTTTTTATCTTTCATCTTGAAAATTGGACACAATAAGTGGATCGTATAGCTCCCATACAAAAAACATTTTCTAGTGGCTGTGTGAAGAGTTTTATATATTCGGCGTAGTCGAAAATACTCTTCTTTATGGTTATCATA
>JBANCV010000594.1:0-31459 GCA_037040105.1 Amiota albilabris | reverse complement strand
ATATGATGATAGGAAATATAGATGTGGCAAACACATGCAAAGAAAAATTGGAACTTTGCCAAGTTAACATCGATCCTTATTCCGACTTACACAACAACATTAATGATATAAAGAAGAGTTTGGAAGAACGAAAAGGATTGTTACAGAAGAATAAGCCCACAAATAATTCTGAATTGATTACAATGATTCCAGATCAGATTGAAACAGACCAACTATCCGATTTGTTCTAAAAAGAATTAAAATAAATAAATCTTTAAAGTAAAACAAAAACTGTTATAAAAATTGTTCAACAGATTGGTTGTTTGTTTTTATTTTATTCCATAACACCTGATACACTTATACATTTTTTTTTTTTTTTCTTTGAATTGAAAATTTAGAAAGTTGAAAAAAAGTGTTACAGAAATCAAATGTGTTACAGGAATATTGGTCCTCCAAAATGGGGGTTGGTCGCGGGGCTGGCAACTCATCACCGTTAAAAAACACCTTACTATGGAAGCTTCAACAGAGCCTCGGATGAGAAACATTAATTCATGAAGACGGACCGGCAAACGTATAAAGGACTAAGATGCGCCGGGCACTTAAAAAGAGCAGACGACACCTATCCTCCAAAAAAAATCCTATTTGGCAAATGCTAAGAAAACTGATCAAGAGGAAGCTCGCACTCAGATTCTAATGTTGCATTATCGACAAATATCAACACCTCGCATCCGTGATCCGAGTGCGTAGCTTAAAGCCACTACTCATAATACTCTTGATGCTTGGGGTATTCAGAAAATGTTTAATTGAACAAAGTATTGGTAAGAATATTCTACTAATACCCTTATGTAACTTATGATCAAATGAAATAGTGCCGGAAAATCTCAATTGCCAGGTACTTCACCCAACACCAATTTTCAGTTGGTGTCCCTATTCAAGTGCATGTAGAAAAGTATTCATATTTTGAAGAGCTGGAGAAAAATATATTTTTTTTCTTTTTAATATCTTTTGTTTTCGTTTGTTTTTTTATTTAAATAGTTGTATTTCAAAATTTTTATCCCTATTGCAGTGTATGTAAAATATTTCGAGTAAAATCGTTGACGGTATTCGCAAAGTAAACGGAGAATTGCATGAATGCATTCATATGCCATTTTGAACTCTACTATATACTCGAATTTCCATTCATCATCGGAATGGAGTTTAGAGAACAACAGGCACCACGTACATACATGTATGAATGTGTTTGATTGCAACGTGTTTGCTATTAATAAATGTGCACAACATGTTTGATATATTTGTATGACTTCAATTGTTCGACTCTGTTTGATTCATGTTCATACATCGAGCATGTTCATTCGCATAACACAGGTCAACTGGATCAAATGATGTGTGCTATTCGGGCTGCAATGCTGTTTTTGAAATATGATTTTGATAAAAAATAAGTATATGTATTTAAAATTTGTATTTCATAACAATCGCATCATACCATGATTCTATGGAGCTAACAATATATTTAAATTTATTCAGATAATTGTTCAAAATATTCATCATCATTCAATTAATTTCAAAGCAAAACGAAACCAAAATTATATAAACAAAATCTTATGCTAAGAAGAATATTAACAAAATACAACAGTAAAATCATCACTCAACAATTTTTATTTACCTATGTAGGTAGTAAATAGTTTCGTTAATTTGAGGGTTGATATTTCTGAATATGCCACTCTATGTACAATAAACTATATACATAACTATTGTGAACAGCTGCTCAGTGTACCGACTTTGTTAGGGGATGATAGTTTCAGACGGGACCTTTACATTACATGATCCTGTTCTATGTTTGTGTTTAAGACACTCTCAACTGGACGCGAAGGGCTGTCTAAAACGATTGGTCAATTTGCGATTCTAATAAGAATTGGGTGTGTTTTATAAGTGCCGTCGGTAAAAATATAAAGAACAAATATCTACTAATATTTTGAACGCCACTGTTGTTTTTATTTTTCAAAGACATACATAATTTCCCATTTTTGTGGTATGAAGTTAATCAATTTAAATATTTTGGTAAGTTCAGTTCTTAAGGGAATTGAAAAACTTTTTTATTTTACTTTAAAAAGAAATTCTCTATAAACGATCAAAATTCTTTAATTTTGAATATGTGGTTTTTAGACCACATTAAGTGAACTAATTTGTTGAGTGTAGCATATATAAATCGTGATGAGTATTCCAACAAATATTCAAACAAAACTTATGTAGTTAGCAGACCTTCTCCAGAACAATAAGTAATCTTTTTCGCAGATTCCATATCAAACTTTAAAATTAATTTCTGTCTCCAATAATCCTCATTGCAATCGAATTGAATTTATATGTATTTTCCTTTCTATATATCAAACAGGCTTTTGATAAGGTTTAGCAGACAAGACTTCTCTTTAAACTCAAATGCCTACGAGTAACGCTATATTCTATTTAAAATGTAAAAAAGTGATTCTAGAAATGAAAACTCATTAGATTAGGAATTCCTCTAGTTAGCTTCCTAGATCAAATATTACATACGATATACACTTATGAGTTGACAATAGTTGATGACAATGGTCACAATGATCAGAGTTGCTAACTGAAACTTCTTCTTACAGCAACTGGAATTCTGATAACAATCTTGGAGCATCGTTGTAAATACTGATAAGCACATAACACATGGAGATTTTCCAACATATTTTTGTTAACTTTCTGATTTAAAACTTGACAGAAAACTCACGTGAAAAGAACACATTTAAATCAAAACGAAGCATTAACAAATCAGTAGAAAGGCATTTCATTTGAACTGTTTCATTATGGCTGGTTCTCATTATAAGCTTCGTATTGAATATAAAACACAGTAGTCATAAAATCAGTGCTTACATATGGAATCTTACTTAGCGGCACACTAGCAAAATTCAATGTTGCAATTCTGCAAAAATCTCATTCCATGCTCTTCCTTCGAAGACTTGCTTTGTACCGAGATATTCATACATCAACCAACCAACCAATCAACCAACAAAGAGAAAGAAGAAATCGCTTTGTTTATATAATATACTATGTATGTATATACTTATATCAATTCCTTTAGCTCCGGCTATAGCGTAGGGCCGATCATTCCGATTTTGGCGGTGAGCTTCAGAGAATTCCAGTTGATATTGGATCTCCTCAAATGAACGTGCACCATACACATTAATAACAGCAGCGATATGAGAAGACTGCAACGATACCATTCCTTAGAATATTATAGTACAATTCATAGATTTGAATAGTCATATTTATACTTCTGCACCAGGTCAATTACATTGTCTCAACAAATATGTTGATTAGACAATCCACACAGTTCTAAACCAATAAACCAAAAATAAAATATGAATGAAAAAAGTTTGGCAAAAATGATTTAGGTATTGTATATTGATGCAATGTTGATGGGGATGGCACAAAACTCTTGGTGGATTAAGAAAATTTGCTCTAAAGTATGGAAATGATTGGTTAGTTTTATTCGTGAATCAAAGAAATTTTGAATTTTTCTTTACGCCACGCATACCATAACAATTAATCAATGTATTCAACACTCAATTCAATTACTAAAATAAATTCTAAAGACATTTTAATTTTAACTATTTAAAAGTAATTAGAATCATTCAACCCTCTTTTTGGAACTTTCACACGCAACATAATTTGCTTACACTTTGTAGCCTATAAACTTCTTGTTCTACTTCTTGTTCAAGTGTAAAAAGTATGAGAATATATAAAACCAGAAATTGACAAAAGTCATAGGCCATGTTAAAAGCATGTAACTAGTATTTCAGTTCAACATATGTATATCTTTATCCTTATCAAAGCTGTCTTTGTTCATATTCAGACAACATATGTATAAAAGAAAAGCATTCAATTGGTCAACGGTATCTGTCAAATGCCATTAGTTCAAACTATGGTGAAGAAAAATCATTCGAAACTAGTTTTTGCTGGTCAGTCAATGGGCAATCCCTTGTCGAAGACGAAGACCTACAACAACTTGAAGTTCAAGATGTTGATATTCCTTTATTCCAAACTCGTTTTGAGGATGCAGTTTCTTCTTTTGTTTGACCCAAGGACACACGCTCACTTGGTCAAATGGCAATGGTCCAGTCACTCAGTCGGTAATATTGTGGTCAAGCAGTTACCCTGCCCCATGGCTTAAGACCTCAATTAGCCAATGACAGAATTTTCATAAAAAACAAACGAAAGGAAAATACGATGATTGATGATTTTTCGACAAAATCAACTCTACAAGTAAAATATTACATATACTTTCGCTTACATTTTTGTGGAAAACCCTTAAAAAAAAAAAAAAAAAAAGGGTAAATTATAATATGAATGCATGTAGCATTTTGTAGCATACTTTCATAAACAGTTGTACGTATCAGGTTTCACATGCACTTAGTTAGATCGAAAATTCTTTCCAAAAAACCATAAAAACACCTTTAAATGACATAACAAGTCCAGTATATCTATTTTATACATTCGAACTCCATTTGGCCTGCCAAAAAGTCCATAGATCCAGTCATCCATCCATCTGTCCATCAGTTAGTTGGTTTATATTCGACCATTGCCAATGCCCAAGAGTCTGATTGACGCATAATAATTCTTGCAAATATTGGACAGCTCACAATTAGAAAACGGTGTTCTTTTTTTGAGTTGTCAGGTAGACATGGCCTTACACAGGCCTCAAGGTAACAGTGGGTACAAAGGATAGGAGGGAGACCAAAAAAGTATCGCATTACACACATGTAAGAAACATCATCTTTTTATCGTTTGTATTAAAATTGTAGATATTTTTTTTGCATTTTTCAGTTTCTTTATGGTCAATGAGTCCTATAAAAATGGAAATTATTTCAAAAATCAAAAGACAAAAATTATGATTAATCGAAAGATATACAAGGGTATAGAGGAGAGATACCAAAACTGAGTATATAATAAACTATATAAAATTAAATTAGATTAGATTGGGAAAGAGCGTGAACTAGTCACATACTCCGTGTAATTACAGCAACTCCGCGATTATGATTCCAATTTGTTATCTATTA
The DNA here is from genome assembly GCA_037040105.1 of Amiota albilabris. Lineage (NCBI taxonomy): Eukaryota > Metazoa > Arthropoda > Insecta > Diptera > Drosophilidae > Amiota > Amiota albilabris. The sequence continues at coordinate 26,402 of JBANCV010000594.1, read as the reverse complement.
GTATTGTAGGAACTTTATAAGAAAAAAAGTCTGTATTTTGTATTATACTTATGTTCCACTGAATACGATAAGTTCATTTCTATTTACAATATTTGTAAGAATTATCATTTTAAAATGATGAAAATGTTTTTCTTTTCTTAGTAAGTAGATAGAAATATACCAAACTAGATACAAGAACAAGAACTTCAGTTAAATATGTAGTTATATACCAGTTAACATAAGTACAAAGGAAGACAAGTGACAAACAGTTAGATGTGAATGATTGTGAATGGTTTGAGGTATGAGAGTGTGAGATACTTTTGGGTGTGAATTGAAATTCTGTAACTTTGGCTTGTTTTGAATTAACAACCAAAAATATTGGACGTTTGCTATTTAAATGAAGCCGAACCGCAGAAACAGCAACCGATGTCAGAATAGAAAACCCTAAAAGCATTGGCCATAATATACAGACATCTATGTATTGTACTATAACTATACGCACATCCATATACTACACATATAAGTGACCTTTGCTAGGAAAATGATGAAGAAGGAGATACCAAGAAATGAAATCAAACGATGACTTTGTATTTACCCAGTGAAGAGTGAGCGGAGACAAGTTTCAAAAATGAAAAAAAAAAAAGATACAAAGATATAAATTCTTAGATTTTCATACACATACCCATATCCACAAACACACACACACACACACACACGCATATATACATATGACTAAGCCATGGCCAACAGAATGTCCTGTCCTTTATACTTATACATACATATGAAGGTACTATAAACACACACACACACACACACACACATATGGGTATGTATATATACAAATTTATCTCCATTTGACCCTCTTCAAAGTGCTTTTTATAGTCATTTAGTGTTTTGGCCCGCCCGTCAAGTACTTTTATTATACACGTATAAATCCAATTCGACAAAAGGACTAAGGACTAAAAAATTCAAACAACGATGGCAACCAGCAAACAGCAACCAAAGATAGTCTTGTAGTATCTAGTATCTATACAACACATACACCAACAAATATGAAAGTCAAATAGACACATGGACAGACAGACAGACAGACAGATAGACAGAGGGACAGAAACACAAGGCAACCCTAAAGTATGTTAATATAAAGTCCAGGAACAGGACCAGCCAAAATGAAAACGTCCAACGACCAAGACCAATACTGAGTTCGAGACCAAGACCAAGACCAAAAGCAGGACCACAAACAAATGTGTGTTGTGTATCGTGCATATGCAAAAAAGATACAATAAAATAAAATAAAAACGTAGCGTAGTGTCCAACCATATAACAAAAACCCCACGCACGCGTGTCACTCGGATATATGTATGCATAAAGGAAACCCAAAATTCCCCCATTACTTGAATATATATCTGTATGTGAAGGTCCTTTTTATGTTGAATAAAAAATAAAATAAAATAAAATAAAAGACTAAAGAAAGTTGAAAGTAAGAAACATCGTTTGGTCTGGTGTGTGTCCTTTTTAAAATTTTAAGGCATGTCCTTTAGTCGCTCGCTCGTCGTCCGTTTTGGACCTAAATATGTAACACATGCTTTACTTTACTTTACTTTGCCATACTCTAAATATATTTACTCAAATACAAATGTACGAGTATATGTTTGGGTTTTGGGGGTTTCAGTAGAAGGTGGATGGATCTGTTTGACTGTTTTGCCAAAAAATATCTGCAAATGTTGTTTTCCTTTGGGTTTGTTATTATTTAAAATATCTTTTTCTGTGTTTTTTTCATTTTTTTCTTCTTTTTTTTTTTGTCCCTCAACCTTTACCACATGCCACACTCTCACTCCCATACACTCCCACACACACACACACACACATATCCATACACTTTTCACTTTCTTCTCTTGTCCTTTATTCTGCATGTTATGTCCTTCTTTTCATTTATTGTACTATGTTTGTATTTGTACGAATGTGTTTTTGTGTTGTTTGTATGTTTTCCTTTCCATTCCATTCTATTCCTTTCCTTTCATTTCATATCATTTCGTTTTGGTTTTGGTTTTTCTTATTTGCAAAGTTTGTTGAAATGTTCAATGCCAAGCCATGTCCTGTCCTGTCCTGTCCTGCCCTGTCCTACCCTGCCATGTCCTGCCATGTCCTGCCTGGCATTACCATACCCAACGTCCCTCATCTCATTTACACTTTGTCCTCTGTATGTTCCACGTATGTTATGTGAAAAACTTTCCTTAAAAAATATATGTACTATTATCCATGGAGAAGAAAAAAATATTAAGAAACTTCCATTCGCCTTTCACACTAACAACATTACGGTAAAGTCTTTCCGCTTGATGTCCTTTCAAATGGGATGTGCCCCCTCATCAACCCCAAATATGCACCAAAATGGCATATTTGAATAGGGTTATATATTGTATTTGGCGAATGGTCGATTTGCGTATTAAAATCACATTGATTCCAGCTAAAAAACAGACCAAGGACACAGCCCGGCACATCCTTCCTTATGCTACAAACATTTGCCTTATGTCCGAGTCCACACTTCTACACTCTACAATCTACACTTTTATATGGTAAAAGCTAAATCTGATTATTTTCGCACGATTTAGAAATGATTCAAAACTTCAAACTTCTTTACCTTTGCAAACACGTGTGTGTGCTTAAGATACAACACACCCTGAACACCCTTTTCACCATATACACATCCTTCCAATTCAATATAGTCATAGCAGTAGTAGTATCCTTGTTATAATAGTTTTTGCTTAGCTGCGCATTTAATTTATTTAGAAGTTTCCAATTATAAATACTATATACGTGTATAGGTGTTTCTCTGTATAATATCCACAGTCAGTGAAGTACTGAATATCTAGAAGATACAAGTTAAATTGATTTGTGGTCAGGTGGTCAGAGTAAGTCAAGCATGTATTTTAATTGATTTAATGAATCATTAAGAGATTCGTACGTTAAATGTCGTTCAATGAACATGACAAGATTTCTTCCATTCTAAAATGAACAAACATCTTTTAGATTATTTACGTAATCTCTAAAATTTCACTTTAAAATATTATTGTTTCATTTTACTAGAAAAATAGTTTAATTTTGTATTGGAAATTTCATTAGGAAACATATTAGAATCATAGTCTAATAATGGAGATACAATATGAAATATTCCACTCAGATTAATTGCATTGAAAATCAATTGAAAACATTAGTGTTTCCTTATACTAAAAACAATCATATTTCCCAATACATGGATTTTTATAATGCAATATGAAATTTTTGAATAGTCGCATGTGACATGATCTATATAACAATATATTGTACGGTATCTACTCATGAATCGACAAAGTATTGGACTTATTTATCTAATTATGTTACAATAAATTATATATAGTATATAACTTTTCCTTACATATACTTATGGGTAACATAATAAGCGTATCTTCATGTCTTGACTTTAATGGCGTATGCCTTTAAGAAGGACATAATGAACCTAAACAAACTTCAAAGTTAGGCAAGAAATGGTTTGAAAATAAGTGTGTGATCTTGATATGCTGGCCAAGCTATGAGAAGTGTTAATGTAAAGGTTAAGAAATAAATTGTTTCAATTTAAATAATCAATTATAGAGTCTTGTGCAAAAAACTTAATATGTACAGTGAAGCTTTGCATAACGAGTACTTTGCTTAATGAGTCACAATTTGCATAAGGCGCGTTTAAGCATGTTTAAAAATAATACAGATTGGCAACTTGTTCTGAGTTGAATTACAAAACAAACGCATTGTAGAACTTCAATTTATCAAAGTTCACTTTCTAATTCCCAAAACCAAGTCATTATTTCAATCTATGGATCAGAAGCTTATTTCAGGCTTAAACAAGCTCTACACTAAAGAATTTTTCCAGCTTTATTGTAATACGAATGAACCAATCTCACTCTAAAAGAGTTTTGGAAAGATTACTTCCTAATCGTTGCCTGTCTCAAGATTTTCGAAAAAACATTGAAAGGTGCAACGATATCATATCTGAAAGAAACTTTGGCTAGAGATCTTTGTCGAATGTGACTTGGATGGACTTGATGCAGGGTCTTTAGAACCGGGGTCTATAGAACCAGTGGTGTGTCCTTCTTGGAATGGTTCCGGTTATTGTTGGCCCTCAGTAAATTTCACTTGCTTAAGGTTTCTGCTCCTTATAAGTTCTGGTTCATATCACCAAGATATGAATACAAGAAATCTACTTCCATTCGTCTTGATGTTTCGATGGCTTCTATTTAATTTTAATTCTTTTCGTTTTTTAACTTAAGACCAACAATTTACTTTAACAAATCTGTACATTACAGCAAGAAGATGTGAAGGAAACTTTGTCAGAGGAGAATTTAGCAGAAGAACAAAAATATACTCCGTAAGAGAAATCCTGAAAACATGGCAAACTGTGGCAGCACACATTGAAAAGAAGCATTACCCTAATAAAGTGTAATGGTTAAGCGCTCTTACAGGTTTATTTTGAAAGGCCGTCAAAGACAACCAACTCTAGATAGATTTTTTTGTTTCTTTATTCCAGGTCTCAGGTCTCATTTGCTAGAAACATTGCTCTTAAAACTACTTACAATATATTGTATATAAAACTTTCATTGAATATAACTTGAAAATAAATTATAATTCTGTGTTTAATTGTTCCACTCATCCTATTTTATATTAATATACACACATATGTGGAGTGAAAGGAGAGTTCTGTATAACTACATAGTAACTATTTGAAACGAATTGTACTCGTTATTATTTCATCCATTAGTGTATTTAAATACATACTCTATATCTGTATCTGAAGCGATTCAAAATGAATCGTTTTTGGGTTTACATAGATTCAGAGAAAGCTCTTTTTTGTTTTGGTTATACTACATTCAAATGGAACGTTGCGCGCACGTTGACTAAATTCATAAGTAAAATTTATGAAAACTACGTGATTTGCAACCATTTTAAGGATATGCCAATTGTTCTTGCAACTCCCTTTTTCAATCCTGCTAGGTATTTACTAAAATATCAACAAAAATTACACAATTTCAAATTTGCATATTTTCTTTGTTCATTATTTTGGGCCCTGGTCATGGCATGGTATTTTGGTATGAAAGAAAAAAAAAAAAAGGCAAGTCTGTCGAAAATGACAGTTCACCAACCGGCAATGATCGAAAATTTTCCAGCATTGCCACAAATTTGCCAGCCCTGAAATGATTCAATACTGATTCCATTATTGAATTGACCAAAATCCATTCACATATTATAACAAAAAGTGACATTTTTCCTTGTGGTTGTTGTCTGATTCAATGGTTGATTCAAAATTGAATCGGTTCAACTTGATTGTAAATACACTATAAAGTTGAAGTTTTTGTGTTTTTTGTGGTTTTGTTATTTCAGATTGTAAAAATGAGTCCCAAAAACGGATAGAAGAATTCTTGGAAACGTGTAAATAAAGCGATTTTGAAGATTTTCAATGTAGCGAAAAAGATTTCATTCACATTCCCCAAAGACATTTATAAACTTGTCCCATCGTTCTTCTAATTTGTGTATGTTTTTTTCATAAAATTCTTTGTGTTGCTATCAAAACCACTTTTGTACCTTATTTCCAATTTCTTCTTTGGATCGAAAATGTCGCCCACGTAGGCTGCCTTTAAGGGGGTCAAACAAATAGAAGTCCGCTGGGGTGAAGTCGGGACAGTAGATGGGATGTGGTAGGCTATCTCAACCCAGTTTTTGAAGAGTTTCTTGAGTCAAATGTGAAGTGCATTGGCAAGCATTGTCATGAAGTAAAATCCCGCTTTTAGTTATATTATGGACAGTTCCAACCAGTAATTTTTCATATATTCGTTCAACAGTAATACGCCTGGTGCCCTTATTTAACGCAACTTCGTAGCTCGTCACAGACACTAACACGTACGCTGTTTAACTGTTCTCCCCATTTGTCAATGTTCGAACGGTATTCAAATAATTATTCCTACCTTCACTACCTTTGAAACCTTTTGCAATTATAAATGTAATCATCGTACCTTGTTCTTCCGCGGTGCAATGCTCGAGCGTTCATGAGAAACAATGTACAAGGTTGCCAACTTGATGCAATGAAACTATTTTGTTGATTACACAACGCGTTTCTGACCTACAACGATTTGTGTCGTTACTTATTGAGTGACTCTTGTATTAGAGATTAAACTTGGGTATGCGAGTATTTGTCCAAAGAATCCCAAAAAGACCAATTGCATTTTGTAATATTTAATTTACATAGAAATCGTATATTGGCTGCAAGTCTTCTTAATATAGATTTTTTTATATTATTGTATAGTCTACTTATTGGGAATCGAATGTTTATAAAAAATTGTTATGTTGGTTCTTTGATGACTTATCAATGGCATATTTTAATTATCGGAAGCACTGGACAATGCATAATTTCTGGTCCCCTGCTCCTTGCAAATAATTTAAAAATCAGATTAATTGAGATTGAATGAAAACTCTATTGCTATTTATTTCTAAATTGTTTAACTACAATACAATACAATTAATTCAGAAAACGCGTTCGTGGTTGCAATTACTATTAATATTGCATTATTATGTTGAGATACTAAATAGAAAGCAATACAATTGCATTGGAAATATGTATCTCAGATATATTGATACTAATGGTAGACATTCAATGAAATAAAAAGTGTAGCATAATTGAAGGCACTCCATAAAGATAAATGTTTGCTTTAAATACTTTAAATTTATTGCATTTTACAGTTAAAATTGTAAACAATTTCAAGTGGAAATTTTAACTCTTTATCACATTACTACATACTCATACACCCATGCCCATCCTCATCCCCCATGCCAAACCCCATTCCAAGGCCCATTCCAAGGCTCAGTCCGGTTATTCAACCGAACCACGAGAGTGTGTGTACGTGTTGATAAATATATGTCTATCTATTTACAGCTGAGTATGTGGCAATGGGAAAGGAAACATCTCGTCATCAGCATCAGCATCAGCATCAGCCATCAGGACATTGGAAACATGCCAATGGCCATATGTCCATTTTGAAGATTCCTAATAACAACAAAATTTAAAAAAAAAAAAAAACCAACACACAGAAAGGATACAAACTGAGAATGTTTAAAAGTGGTAAGAAACGCATTTATTGTATGCTCGTCGTACTCACTCACATGCACATGTATGTAAGTAATTTTAAATAAAAGTATGTTTCTTCTCTCAATGTATTTCGTCTCATTTTGCGTGCGTATTTACGGGGCCTGCAAATGGGGTGGTAAATGCTGCCCAAGGGACTTGTAGCTGGATACCAAAAGTTTTCAAAATAAACGAGGAGCAAAAAGACCAAAACAGACCAACACACAACACATAACAGGACACAGGACACAGGACACAATATACAAGACAAGATGAGCCAGCCAACCTCATGTAAGATATACGAAGATGACAAAAAAATAAAAATATACAACAATAAAACCACCATATAACAGGATGAAGGATGAAGGATGAAGGGATAAGTAAGTAAGTAAGGAAACTAAGGAACAAATGGGAATGAAAGAAAGAAAGAAAGAAACTTTACCGCATGGTTTTATTATACTGTGAATGTGATTACCTTAAGGATATGCAATAAGGACACATGGACATGGACGGACCAACCGACCAAACCAAACCAAAAAAGATCTGAACTGAACAGAACTGAACAGTGACAGTAACAGCTACAGTAACAAGGAACTGATGAAGGCATCATGTGTGAAACATAAAAGAAAAAACCAAGCACACAGGATAGTATCTATATGTGTATTGTATGTGAGTAGTGATGTAGATACTTACTATACTTAGTGCGTATATATGTATGTCTCGTATATATCCTGTATGGTCATGAGTCAGTCGTAAACAAGATTTCTAAAGTAAGAAAACGAAAAAGCAACAAAAATAAATCGAAAGAAAATAAACGAAAAATAAGATACACGATACAAGATACAAATAAAGTGGGTGAGGTGGGTGAGGTGGGTGAGTGTATGAGTGGGTGGTGAGTGATTCTGGTCACACAGGTGCGCATTTTTTAATTTAAAGAAAACACATTTAATACATTTAATAAAAAAAAAAAACAAAAACAAAAACAAAAGACAGACAGATGTTTTAGAGAGACAGAGATGCACGAGCTTACGATCGGTTGTACTGTTGTCAATCTAATTTGAATAGTTTGTTGACATTTGCTTTTGAATTTTATATTATTTAACTAAACAAAGATCTATTTATAAATATCAATAAAGACCGTTATCTATTTTAATACATTTACCACAAGTCCAGTGACCATCATTCGAAAAATAACAGAACTTAATACTTACCCCATGAAATCACCATATTGAAGAACAATAAGTTGCTCATAAGGTTAAAAGCACTTCACCCAAGGTAAACATCCAATTTTATTGAGATTGTTCGTGTATATATTTCACAGTCCACTTAAGTAGATTGCCATAAGGAATCTGGGATCTAAGTGGAGATTTTCAATGTCGAAATGAAGCAACGAAATGTGTCAACTGTGTTCGCCTTTGACTGCATTGCTCTCAAGGTCCTTTACACATAGTGAGACAAGGCAGCAAGGAGGATTAATTTTGTTTAAAAAATATACACTTAAGTAGTGTATGAAATTATATATTGAAATTATAATTATAAAGAGAAAAAAAAAAAAAAGAAATTTTAATATCTTAAAATCAGATACTATAAGTGATTTAGATCCGTATGTCATTAACATAAACCTGTCGCACCTGAGAAAGAGTATCTTTTTTGTATCTTAAGACCTTAATAAAATGAAAATAGCCCATCATCTCATGGCCACAACTTGACATTAGTGAGATACTACTACTTATATATATATATATATATATATCATATTTATTTGTATAATACATTCTATGTATTCCATTCCATTTTGCATCTTTTGGTTTTTATCAGATGCATCATATTTCAATATTCTTCTCTACTTAATGCATTCTCCATTGCATTGAATCATTTCTTTGGTCGAAACTAGTTTGGTGTTCTACAGATTTATACCCACATACATATATACTATATATAATACATTATACATATATTATAATACTGATGTATATGCGGTCTTTTATTTGGCTCTCTCAAGTTGTCCTTCATCTATTTGACTACATGTCTGTCTATCTGTCTATTTGTTTGTTGGTTTGGTTGAGTACATTTTTTATAACATCAACTTCTTAGGCTTTTTTTTTTTTTCATTTTTTGCAACATTTCTAAATGACTAAAAGGGTAGAAACCAAAAATCGAGGATAAGAACGGATAATCTAATGTCATTGAAGTAGGTAGTAGGTTGGTAAGTTGGTAAACTTCACCAGTGGCGAACAGAAACGAGTGGAGAGGAGAGGAGAGGAGAGTATCAAGACTATTGACTGCTGGTATATTTTTAAGTTTCAATTCATCCCATGTGTTTGAGTTTATAATGTCTTTGTGTTTCTCGCTTGCGCTTGTGTGTGTGTGTGTGTGTGTGTGTGTGTATTTGAGTGAAGCCCATAAATAACAGCAAATAAATCAAAATCTATCAATGCGAACAATTCGATATGTTACAATTGACTTCACCGATCAAAGCCAGCTAGTAGATCCTGGCTTTACTACTTACATTGGTGTCCTCATCTTCTTTTCTTTATACCTTTTGTATTTTGTATTTGAGTGCGACCAGAGTATCCTTTTTGTAAATATTATTAGCAACAACCGATATAACAAAAAAAAAAAAAAAAGAAAAAAATCAAAATGAATGAAAGGGTAAAAGTGCGAACTCAAGATACTAACTCTAGCTGAATATAACCACCACTCGACACCCCAGTCTACCCATGTATGTATTTACGTGTATGTTTATATAATACAATAATAACTCATACTCTCTCAGTGTGTATGTGTGTGTGAAATTTTACAGTAATTTTAAAAATACCGAGAAAAAAAATCTATCAATTTAATCAATATTATTGAAGCGCATAAGATACACCGTCACAGTTATACAACAATCTAGATGCATATGTACACATGAGTATATCACATTGCAAGAATAATGTGAATGTGTCCGTCTGTGTGTGTGTGTGTGTGTGTGTGTGTGTGTGTGTATGTGTGTGTGTGTGTGTGTGTGTGTGGAGTATCTATTACTTGGTAGATTTGTTTGTGTACCATAATTTTTTATATTTTTATAAATGGACAGCAAAAGCATCAGCGAAAAATCGAAAAATCGTCGAAATGCTCTAATTTTATTTATGATCTAATGTGTTGCGAATGACGACTGGCGGTCGACCTTCGTTCGTCATCCTCCTAACTCCCTTTGTCTATCTATCTGTCTATTTATCTATGTGTATATCTATATGTCTGCTTGCCTGCCTGAATGTCCTTTCATCAGTTTTGAATGTTTGCTTATGAGCCTGGGAATATGCTCGTCATTTTGTGTAGGTAGACGACAGACAATTCATTCACATTCATTGATAACGCGGTGTGAAAGGGCATGTTTTTTGCGGTTTGATATCCCGCTGTCTCTTCAAGCAAACCCAACCAAACTACCAACCTATCAACCAACCTACATACATATATAGTACTCCTCTACTCCTCTTGCACGTATAAAATGTGTAGACCAAGAATAATAACAAATGTTTACAAAAATCAAATTTCGCGCAAAATTTTTGTCAACGCAATGTTTTTTTCTTTCTGTTCTGTTCTCTTCTGTTTTGTTTTGTTTTCATTTTTGTTTTGTTTTGTTCTGTTTTCCTAATGTGTTATCATTTCATATTTATTATTATTCTATTCTACTACTTTTATTGACGGTGGGCGATTAAATTTACGATTTAATCAGCAAAAAAACAATAGAAAATGCATTTGACAGCCACAACAAATAATTGCCATAAATTCAATTCCATTGGTGGGCGTACCAAGGAGGCCGGGCAAGGGAGTTCCGAGACTACAGTCGTTTGAGCCAACGGACTAAAATATAAGTTTCCTACATGAAATTTACTTAATTAATAAATCTTATATTTGGTTGATCATTTTGTGACTTGGTTGATAAGTCTTCGCTTTCCAGAGGGCAATATGAATAATACTAAAATGAAATGATCCGAGTCGGAGTTGCTACACTTTGACAGGGGAATGTGCCATGGCACAAATAGCTCCCCACTCTTGTAGCTGTGTCACAAAGCATTCATATGACTACCCTACACTTCTTGGAAGACGTACCTTTTTTTTCTTGGGGCCCGGATAGTCTACAAAATTAGATGATCCGAGTCGGAGTTGCTACACTTTAACAGTGGAATGTGCCATGGCGCAAATAGCTCCCCACTCTTGTAGCTGTGTCACAAAGCATTCAATATTTTTTATATGACTACCCTGCACTTCTTGGAAGACGTACCTTTTTGTCTTGGAGCCCGGATAGTTTACCAAATTAGTGACTACTGGGTGACTTGGCTGTTTTTGTTGATTTTGCTGGTTGGTATCAAAAAAGTTTGGCGGCTTTTAACTCCAACTTGTCTCAAACTCCTCTCCCAACCTTAAATTTAGTCACAACAAAAATGTAACAATCAACACACGAAGAGAGATTGATGTCTATTTTCCTGCCAATTTCTGGACTTTTGAGTACAACTAAAGATACCCAGTTTCCATATACCCTACCCCTCCTGTTAAGTTCAGTCATAATCGTCCGTATTACATCTGAGTGAACCTCACCCTCCGTGGCAAGATGACTGCATATTCAATCCTAAAATAAATGGATCAGCTCCGCAATAGAAATCGATGTCCCGTCAAATTTTTTAATTATACTTTACAAATTGGTTTTAAATAAAAACTATCTATCGTTATAATAGATTATTATAGATATAATAAATTTTATATATTAAACATATTAGCAATTATTACTGACAGAGTTTTTTTTTTTTCTTTTTTTTTTTATTTACCATCAATCCCAGAGTGGGACAATTATTAAATTTGCTTAGCTTTACCTTAGAATTTACAAAAAAATATATATATTCATATAGGTATATACAATACATTTTTACATGATGGTTTCAAAACATTCAATGGCAAAAGAGAAAGGATGAGTGGGTTAAGGAAAATGGGAAGAGTTACTTAAAATTAGGTTTAAATGGAAGATCTAGCGGCTGATACACAGACTTTTTGCCATCATTTTTATCAATGGAGACCAAACTTGCAACTTTGATCATTGTGTATTTAATAACAAGTCAATTGTCAACAATGCAAATGCAGCTGTTTTGCTATCTTATCTTTCTTTAACTATATTTATTCTAATTTTTTGTTTATTCTACAATTGAGAAATCTTATAAAACAGACATTAATTTCGTATTTATAGGTAATATTCTTAACACAGACCCCCATTAAAAAAAAATTAAATTTTGCTCTTTGATTGATAAGAATTATCGACTTTTCCAATCAAGTATAAGACAAATTAACCAAGACTACAATTTTCAATCAAGTCGAAGACTTATCAATCAAGTGATTTTTAACATCTTATATCATAAATGTTCCTAATACAAAGCCAAAGACGCAGAATTTTCATCAAAACTGGTTAAAGACCAACTAAGGTAAAGTTCAATGGAGTTAAATTTCTTGAATTGAATCATTCAATCACTACTCTTGCTATGAGCACTGCAGATTCTACAATTACAATAAATCTGATCTTTTAACATACTACTACTTGTCATATCTATCTGCGGATTTTCCATGTTTGGAATCATTGCTCTAATAATTAAACAAAGATCTTGCAAATCGATATTTGTAGATTAAGATAAGGTAAGGTTGGGTTAAATTAAGTTAGATGAAACTAGGTGACCGAAGACTCACATAGATTCAAGTTGAAGTTCCATCCCTTCCCATTTCGTAAGTATCTAAGGAGCCACCTCAAAAATCCTATACAAGTTCTATTTTAATTTTTTAATTGTACAATCATTTCTAATGAAATTCCTTTAATGGATACATTTTCTGAGATTTCTTAAACATTTAAATTATTATAACATACGATATATGGTAACTAGACGTATACATATATATTTATTGTGTTGGTAAGTAAAAGTAAAACTAAACTTCAATAGAAGAAAGCCTCATATTTCAACATCAATGCCTATGGTTGTGGTAGTTTACTTGTTTTTACCATACTTAGAAGATAATTAAACCTTTTACAGGACAATCAAATTACCCTTAGATGTATCTGAATATGTATGTACGAGTATATTTATGTATCTATTAGAAATAGTCGTATCTTAATAAACGATGTACTTGGACGATGCACATGGAGTGAACTTTGTTAGGACGGACATTTAGTAGATGCCAGATGAAGATGTTACGTAGAACTATAAAAATACCCCAAAGAACATTTTCTAACTAATTAATAAGTACAAATTCCCTTATGATAAACGTAGGTAGAGTAGAATGGAAAGGAATGATTGAATTCCCAAATACCAGCAATTACTCTACATTGTAATAAACATACACAGACTGTCTGACTGACAGACTGACTGACTGACTGATAGACTTATAGACAGTGGGAGATGGAGACTAACAGAAACATTAAGCACACTATGTATGTGTGCTTGCTAAAAGAAAACTGGAAAAATGGTAAAATGGTAAAATGGAGAAAGTAACAGCAAAAGTTTCTTAGTTTTTTATGTCCTTCCGTCCTTGTCTGGCAACACACAAAAAGGGAAAAAGTTCTATACCAAAAAAGAGTTAATGGCGTATGAGTAACTCCTAGAAGTGTGGAGGAGTAGAAGGACTCTTCTAACTGGGTGTCATCAAAAAGGACGCATGTGCTTTTTCTTGGTCTGTCCACTGACACAAACGAAAGGACAACTCAATATCAAAAAATGTATATACAATAGAAAAAACACAACACCAACAACAATTGAAATGGGGTTTCCTTTTTGCTAAATTGGCAAAATTCTATGCAAAGGAGTATTGACGACAAACAACAAGCAACATTGTTATTGTTATCAACATCTTTGTTGTTATTGCTATCTACTCTCATATAACAATACTGAATGCTCAGAAGGACCCCATCCATCCATGTATGGGGGGGAGGGGGCACAATCAGAGGAAATTCTTGTAACGTTGCTAATTCATATTCAAATGAATGCGAAATAAACCCCAATCACAATTATTATGAGACATGTTAAATGGACCAAAAGTCCTGCAAATATTCAACAAAAGGACATGCAATACACTCACACTGTATATGAATACATACAATACGTATGAATGTACGTGTATATGATACAAATAGAGAGACATACTTTCAATCGTAGAAGTAATTCTTATGATATTGAAATGAGACAATAAGGACCATACATAACTTGAGCACAGTTAACAAATAAACAAACGGACAAAATTTTGCGCATGTGTTTTTCAAACGTATGTTGGATCCTTAAGTTTACACCACTGGAGAAGAGACGTTTACTAAACTTGGAGATATACGGAGCGTATTTGCTTTTATTTAGTTAACTAACTAACAGATGCTTTCCTATTTTATGAGTATATGTAGTGAAGTAGTAGTTGGACCATTAAATGGACTGAACAGTTTTATGGGATTTTGTTGTCCAGGCAGCAACCTTCCTTACTGCCTCCTTCCATTCTCTATCTATTCTTTGCAAAAGTTTCATTCAAATTAATACAATAAAGGAACCAACTTGAACTCGAACTCTGTGTGTGCCAGGCGACAACTGTTTTTAGGAGTCCCTGTCCCCTGTCCATCGTTTTCTGTCCGGTGATTCCAGCATAATATAATGAAACTAAATATGTAAATATGTTTGAGTATATGAGTTCAATTTTGAAGATGGCGTATACTTGGGGGTCAACAATAATTTTACACAGCAACAAATATAACAAAAGCAAATAAACATACTGTCGATACCACATGCCAAACATTCACTCACTTTCATAATATCCCAAAAACCCTCTGATCCTGTGTACTATAGTAAAGCAGTGTCCTTTTTTCCATTGTTAAGAATCGTGCGAAAAGTTCTTTCAAATGTCCTTTTCCTAAAGTTGAACCAGAGTCAAAGTTGTTCTCAACGCAATTTGCATATTTCCAAGTATATGTATGTATATGTACATGTGTGTATGGTCGAAACTTTTGGGCACAAAATGTTGCCCCCAAAAATGTTGCCCCATCCATAAGATGTTATCAGCCAATGCCCAAATATCCTTACTCCCTTTCAGTACAGTACAGTACAGTACAGTACGGTACAGTAGAATAAAATGTGGCAGCTGCTTTTTGAATCTGTGTGCGTGTATGATTGTATGTTCGTGTGTTTGTATGTTTGTGTGTGACTTCAATTGCTTCTGCTATTGTGCTTTTGGTCTATGGTCTATGGTCCATGCTATCCAGCCATCATCTGGTTTCTTTACTTTCCGAGTATTTACCAACACATTCATTCGTTCATTGTAATCGCTTGCGTTACATTTGAAGCCAAGGAAAATAGCTTTTTTGTAGCAGAAAACTTTCATTAAACAATGGACATGTGCTTTACCATATGCATATGTAAATTCTATATATACATTGGAAAATGTACAATAATAGGCATAAGTATATAGCCACTCTTCACTAGAAAATATTGTATAACGTTCGGTGACAAAAGAAATAATATATAGAATTTTTACAAACAATTTAAAATAAAATCTAGAAAACTGTATTCATATCAAGAAATCTGGTCTCAATCTTTTGTCTTTACTCTAATGTCATCCAAAAACTTTAAGTAGATATTTCTATTATTTCATTGCCATTTGTTGTATATCCAAAATATCACTGAGCCGCAGCCGAAGTCCGTTCATCTCTATGACTTCCCATTTCACAGATGGCTGGATTGATTGACCATAATTTTCATCTGAATATTTTTTATGTCAATAATGGTATTCGAAAGTTCATTTTCGTCAGTCTATAATATAAATTCCAAAATGACGGTGACGCTTATCTACAATATTACTCTGCTAGTAAGTAATTAATTTGGCGAAACACTTGATACTGCAATATAATTTGCTAATATATATTCCCCTGTGAATATTTTACTTGGTTTAATGGTGTAAAAGCGTTTTAGAGAAGCAATCTATTCCGCATGGGAAGTACGACTAGGGCTAACAAGAGAGAAAGCTTCTCGAGTATTTTTTTTCATATGTAATACTAAGTAAGAAGTTTTCACAAAACTAGCACTAGGAATTTACTCGAAACTTCTTAAACTTGTAACCTATTGATGTTATTCATTACAGCGGGTCCTGCTCGGATGGATAAAATTTGAAAAAAAAAAAACAAAATTCAAAGAGGCGCACTGATCGAGAGTTGCGTTTGTTTTTCGAAGGCTTAATCCCAGCTTGAAGCAAGTCAAATATTTTTATGACAATAGTATTTTTTGATACTTGTTCAGAAATGAAAGGTCGGTGTTGGTCTTGTGTTTAAAGCATAAGCTCTTGAAATCTTGCATTTAAGGTTCAATTCCAGTAATTATGATCATTCTGTGTCAATGGAAATGCTTCGATTTCGCTTGATCAAAATATAGCATGATACTTATGCCTGTGACTGTATTGCTATGAGCACATATAGTATTTGTGTTGTCGCTTTGTCTTGCTTTTCATATTTTCATTTGTCCCATCCTGGACAAATCGTCCGATTTATTCGTCTGTCCGTCCGTCTGCCTACTTTTCTGTCCATTTTGTATATGTTTTTGAATATGTGTGACTGTTAGACGGTGTGACTGTGAGACTATGAGCGCCATTCAGTCTACAAAAAATTATTTTAATATCAGCTAATGGATATTTTCTTTTTATTTCACTTCTTTTTGCTCACATCGCATATCGCATGCAATGTCATACAATATCAAAAAAAAAAAAAAAAAATAGAGAAAAAGCCATCATCACGTCCAACAAGACCAAGAACAACAATCAGAATCAAACATAACACCCCCTCACATACGCACACATTCACACACATAATGTATACTCATGTGTGTCTGTGTATGTATGTGTTGTGTGTTGTGTGTTATGTGTGTGGGGGAGTACACTGTAAAACCCGCATTAACGTCTGATATTTCAAAATGCTCAATAACAACACCATCACCATCACCATTACCAAACAACAACAGAAAAATGGTAACAATGGTAAAAAAAAAAAAAAAAAATATGAAACATCTTTTTTTATTATTGTTATTATTATTGTTTGTGTTTGTGTTTGTGTTTGTGTTTCTGTTTCTATTTCTTGTTTTGTATTTGTATTTCAATTCATTTTTATTTTCATAAAATATACTAAAATAGGCCAATTATGCTGAAAATTGACTGTCGCCATACATTTACAACTTACCATACATACATATGTGTACATATTGGGTATTTTTTACAATACAATATTAACAAGAAGAGCAGCAGACGGGGTGTGTGCCAAAAATATATGACAATACTGACATTTGTGTATTCTTCTGTATCTGTCCGGTTCATACATCTTTCGACGTAATGTGTACGCAAAAACAAAATAACAGGACGCCATTGATCTTAGTTTTTGGATTATCCTTTAGTGCACTCTTTGGACTCTTTGTGTGCTCTTAGAGTAGAATTTTCAAACTTTGGGACAGCCAAATTTACGAGGCGCTAAACTAAGACCAAATGAAATTAGAAGTGTTCGTAAAACTTAGCTTGTATTCTGACATGGACGCGCACATTTCGAACACATCTCGTATGAGTGTAAAATAATAGAAACTAAAATAATCTATAATCATATTCTAAGTAAAATATATCACATAGTTTTATTAGTTCACTAACACTAAAGAGCAAGACAAATTCTTTCAAGTCTGTGAATATATCTCACGACTATTGAACTACAGTTGAACTTTCATAACTCTAATCAGCCCAAATCACAAAAAAAAACAAAAAGAAGTTTATCTTCGTCCGAAGCTTTAATATACTTCACGCGTCGCCTTGAAAACATGTTTTCCAATACTTTTGTGTTATTTACAATATTAATTTGACTCATGTTTAGGTTAGAGTTGCGACCGCGACAAGTGGATCAGACACTTGTAGTATCCAATATAAAAAACAAAAAAGTTTTTCTAATAGGAACATGAATTTGAATTTCGGTTTGTAAGGCAGCTATGAAATCCAATAATCCTAGGATCTTGACCGCAAACAAAAAAATTGATGGAATGAAAATTGTTGAGAATTTTCGCTTTAAACGTAACGATTTTCTTCGAGATATAAAAAATTCAAGCTATGGAAGTTTGACTGACTAAATGAGTAAAGCTAAAATGAGTAGAATAATAGTAGTACGAGTATTGTGCAATGATGATGCTAAGTTTATTGTTACATACATACATAGATGAAAGACAATCTTTATAAAAATTTTTATTATTATTAATAACTGATGTTTAACTACATATTGTTACGAATTTTTCGATTTCTTAATCAATTTATTATTTTTTATGTTATTATGACAAGTTGATGACCGGTGACGATTGGCATTACACGTACAGAATATATAAAACCAATACACGGAATCACTCTCAAGAATCACAAAAATGACAAGTGTCCAGGATTTTTACAATGTTTTTTTTTTTTGTTTTTGTAACGAAGTTCTTTTACGAGGCTTACTGAAAGAAGGTATGAAACGAAAAGTAGTAACGCTCTGCGACTTTTTTGTGTGTGTTTGAGTGCATTTTGATTTTCTTGTGCTTGTATGCGTGTGCTTACATTATTTAAATTTTCGTTTATTCGTATTTATACCTATTTTTATGTACGCTTGAAGGGTATAAAAATGTTTGTCGACTCGTTTTCTCTAACAAATAAACCATACAAAAATAAATGCAACACATCAAAAAAAAAACACATTGTCGCTTCTAAGGTCACTTCAGAAAATAGTTGTCGTTGACCGAGCATGCTAAGACTTCGGTGCAGTATGTGCACAAGAATAGAAAACAATATACAATATGTGGGGGGATATCGCGTCACCGGTTCGATCCCCAGTTTTTACAATTCAATTTTTTTTTTTATTTGTCACTATTTGATTATTTTTTTAGTTTTTTAAACATGATATCTAAAATAGAAATACAAAATACACAAAAAAAAAAAAAAAAAAAATTTAATTACTGTATTAAAAATAACTTTGTTCACATGGGCGTGTCCCAAAACACCTCTACGAATACATTTTTTTTTTTTTTTTTTGTTTCATCCTTTTCAATCGGGTTTATAACCATTGCTATTATTCATCACCAAAAATTCAGTCTTCAAGAATGATTGTATTTTGTTGCCTGAAATTTTTCGCCATCATTAGCCTTATTCTTTATCGCCTTGTTCTTTCATCCATCGGAACTTTCCAGGGACCCGCATCATGGCGATCAGTAGCTTGACACTACTTGAAGATCGCTACGATTTGATTTGTCCTAACAATAACTACCAATAATTTCAAATACATATTTTTATCTCTCATAATCTTTGAGAAATAACTGATTTATGTATTTTATGAGTTCAATTTCCAAAAATATCTGTTCAATGGGCTGATCCTCTGCCCACTTCTTTTTAGTTTACTTATAAAGTTTTCCAACGATTAGATGGATATGCAACATATCTGTAATTTATTCTGACGTATATATGGCTCAAGAAAGCGAATGATATCTAGCGCAGTTTCATTTAAACTGACACATAGATACTGTAACCTCGCCATTGTACATAGTCCTGTTCGCGATCAATGATGGTACAAAACAAAGCATAAATTAGTAGACCAATTGTAATAAGCTCCTTTATACCGTGATAGCTAAAGATCCTGATATCTTGAGTTCGACGATTTTGTTCAAACTAAAATCATCCAAAGGGAAACGGTATGATATGGTACAGATAATTTTGCCTTGAAGTCAAAGTACAATGATCAAAAATCTTCTATTGCACTACTCAGGAACTCATTCAAGTCAAACACTTTGATAGTTGCCTGTATGTTCAAAAAGTATCAAAAGTCTTGTACATCCAATGTACATTAACAAAGCTTCGATGCAAATCAGAAAATTTGTAGCTAAAGTCAAGTATAAGAGAAATATTTATTCAATTGGGTATAACGTTTTTCTATAAACAAAAATTTATTATAAACAAATACACTATCGAAGAAGTAGAACCACTTGTATTTGTCATTTCTACTTTTTATATTTCATGTTCGCCCAGTTGATTTGAGTGAACTTAATCTTCTCCAGTTTCATGCAGTGGAAGTAGAAACTTGAGCTTTTATAAAAATATTAAAGCTTATGCCATTCATATACTAAACATATGTATGTAAGTCAAGCCTCCCAATACCAACTTGTTTCACATGTGTTTGCTTTCGAAGTAGAAAACAAACTTTTCTACAAACACCAATTTACGATTTGTAATCTCCTCATGCTCCGAGCATTGCTATATTAACGTGATGAGGAGGCTCAGTAGATAATGCGATCCATTGCCGGTGGTAGTGTAGCTAGTATTAGTAGGATCTTCCAAGTCGGAAAGGTCTATGGTGATTAGCGATGCCAAAAGGAATCCACAAAGTATAGATGACTGTTACCATAGATATATTAGAATGCGGATATATGTACTAGCATCAATCTGTTCGATATATAAACATTTAATGATGAAAATACCTTCAAAAGGCCTTTTACATACCTTCCCCGAACAAAATATTAAAATGACGGTTATGATATATATAAAAAAAAATAATTATAATTTAATGTTACATGAGAACTAATATTCACAATCGAATTGGTTAAAAAACAAATGAATTTTATTTCATATTAAACTTTTCCTATAGTACTCATGTATTTTACATACATATATCAGAACATATTCTGTTTTCAAAAGGAAATTTATTGAATTCTATGATTTAATCTATACAGTTGATATTTTATTCTTCTACTATTCAACATCAATATTTCTAGGATTGATTTATTTTAAAATATTGAAAGATTTCAACTAAATATTATATGTTAGTATGTACTAACACTTACATATACAAGGTAATGGTTCACTTTACGGGCCACAAAATAAGTAAAAGGGCTGCTCGATCATTACGGAGCAGTTATGTTAAACAAGTTTAGCCATATAAATACTTAGTAACGTTTCTGCTTAGAACACTTTTCTTTTACAAGCAGTACTTTTTTGATTATTCCTGATATATTATGGAATGCCTATGATTTCTCCAAGGATTTTGAATTGAGTTATTTTTATAATGTCAATGTTCCTTGCCCGGTATTTCACAATTCGGAACCATACGTCCAAATTGATTTCATAACAGAGTTGCATATATTGTAATACCTTTTACAATGTACTAGCCAAATATTAATTAGCCAGTGTTTCCACATTGTGCTCTTACTTTCATATACATATGTCTGTTAAACTTCTACATGTTTGGCTGGTTTTCCTATGTGACCGGCAAGATAGGTTACCTTTTGAGTTTGAGGAGTTGTTACTGGAGAAAATGTTCAACGATTCTGTGTGAATGTAACGTGCTTACATATCTGCTCATTGACTTTTATTTTCCAGTTAGACAAGCACTCTTGAATGATTTGAAAATGATTATTTAAGTGTGTGGCAGCAACAAGAGCGATTGTTTATCGGAGTGTCCTTAGCAATTGATATCACAATTCCCTGTAGATTGTTTTTGTAGTCTGTGATCACATGCTAGTTACTGGAGCCGATTACATTAATGGGGACAGGTTATTCAATCTTCTTGCGGTTTATTATGTTGTCTGGTCCACCATCCTCGTTGCTTATTAGATTATGGCAAAACCAGTAAGTAAACTAAATTTGGCTGGTTTTTCTTCATGAATCATAGTCGCCCTAAAACTTGTCAAGAAATTGTATAAAGAAAAGCTGGGATTGGTATATGTATCATCTCAACTCGGGTCATCATAATTATCATTGACAGTTATCATTTATAGGTTGGTTCTTGTATATCTTCATATTCATCTATATATATTAGTAAAATTGTATACACTTTTCTGTCTGTGCACGCTAATCCCACAAATTACTTGACGGTCTTCACTGGAGTTGTAACAAGCTTCCTGTAATATATAGCGTTTATTTAATTCCAATCGGGTCACTAACAAAAATATGGACTTTAAAAGAAAATATGATGGCAAAATTGTTGTCCGTTTTTTCATTGTTTTTGATTTGTTTATTTTTGAATAATGTGTGTTGTTGTGATTGTTGTATTTATTCTTCCTATTTGACAGGGTACGCTTAAAAGTACTGCGTTCTTTATTCTCATCTTTTTGTGTAAGATATTCGAAGTGAACGGGGCAAGGGATTGGAGCATAGTTGAATAATAAATTCATCAGTATCATCTGAAAGAAATCAAACAAGATAAATGCCCATTTATAAGCTAAGTTACAATAATCGTTAAGTGAAAAGAAATAATTAATTGTTCACAAGAAATAAAAACACCAAAGATTTCTATTCACATAATATAATTCAATACATACATGTTAATGATAATGAAACACAGTTAACTCAAATAAGTTACATAAGTTATATAATCTTAATTTTAAACCAATCAATCAATCCATCAATCCATCAATTAATAAATCAAACTTATGTTATTCAGGTCATCAACTAAAAAACAAACAAACTTTTCGAGCTAATGAAGCATAAAACTAGTTTATGCAGGAAATGAAAGGACAAACAAACAAATAATCATGATGAAACCATAAACTCAATCATGGTTAAAGCAAAATAAATAGATTTATACCTTTAGTTTCGGGCGACTGGAGTGAATAAATGCCAGAAATGCATGCATAATTCATGAATTTAATGAGTACAAGTATCAAAAGTGAATGAAAGGCAATGGAAAGGCACTTTTTGGTCCTTGGAGGATATCATAAAAAAAAAAAAAAATAAAAAAAATTATTACATTTCTTATAGAAGTTGAAGTTGGAAGAAAGAATCACATATGAAATGTTAAATCGATTGAAATCTTTTACTTGTGGCTGCGACACACTTCCAGTGTCAGTTTAGACCAAACTCACTCAACAGTAGCAGCAGAAGCAGCAGAAGCAGCAGCCAAACAAAAGACCTTTTGTGCTGAAGTCCTTTAGAAACATGTCACATCCATCATCATACAATCACAAACTGAGTATCATTGCCTCTTCCTTTAGCTTAAATTTCCTTTCTTGTATAACCATTCTTAAAGCATATAACATACAATACTTATCAGCTCACCCCTACGCCCCACCAACTAACGAAAGAAAAATCAAAATCTAAATCAAAATCAAACTGACTTGAACCGAATTGAAGACCTTAGAAAACTCAGCCAAACTGAACTGAACCGAACCGATCCGAACCGAACCGAACCGAACTAAACAAAATCAAACTGAACTGAATTAAATATTGTAATACTGAACTGTGAACTGCTTAAAATACCAAAAAATCTCAAATGTCCATTAGCATACGGTATCCTTTTGCATCCTTTATGTCATTTTATGCATGCCCACCCAAAACAAAACTTCGACGGGTGTATATACATGAGTGTGCATATGTATTAAGTAGTAGTGGTGAAGAGTAGAACAGCATCAGACAACGTGCTTCAACTTACTACATCTAACAATCCTATACTACTACTACTACTACTACTACTACTACTACTACTACTACTAACTGATCCAATTCAAAGCCAAGTATTATAGGAATAACAACAAGAATAAGAGAAAATAACATGAGGGAGCTAAGACAAGAACAGCCAATATTTAACATATATAGGACAGAGAACATAGGACATGATGATGACGACACGACGCGACCGACAATGGAGACGACGACGACGGCTTGACTCAAGTCTTAAAGTCTGAAGACCCAGGCCAAGTTATGTCGAGTACGGACAAAACTTAAAGGCAGCAAAATTGTCTAAGAAGTGAGAAAAATTAGTAATGAAAATAAAAAGAAAGGAACAGAACAAAACAAAACAGAGCAGAACAGAAAACAAAAGAAAACAAAAAGGTGAATAATATAGAAAAACAGAGAAAGGTGAATAAGCTTAGAAAATGTATAGATACAATACTTGTGTATGTACCAGCGTAAATGTTTGGAACACCACGCTTTCATTATATAATACTTTTCCTATATATTGTAGATTGCAATTGATATTAATTTAATTTTTATTTTTCCTGTTAGTAAAATATTGCATTACAAATTATATATACATATGGAAATTATGATTTCAATAATTCGATTCGTGTTTCTATGGAATGTCAACAAGAAATATCTGATGTTTAAAGCTGGGAGACTATATACAACATATGGCCTTATAACTTATTATACAATATACGTATACATATAGCTACCATATAAACTGATGTTTTTGAAATAATCCGTATGTATTTTAATTTGTCTGAATGTACTTAGTTTCTTTGAAAACTACAATAAATATATCCATTTTGAAATTACATATATGTACAATATATTGATCTGATAATTGAATTGATCCTTTCAGAGAATTTTTGGTAACAATACCTCATTTAGAATCTTATTTGATATCTAACAGATACAGAAATACATACAATATACATCATTCGGTGAAAGGTGTTCATCTACGGTTAGAATCGGAATATAAAGTTCTTTCATAGAGTTGTTTCAAGAACTTACTACTACTCAACTACTTAGTTGTGTTCATTCATTTATCTCGATTTAAATTTATATTTAACCTTCTTTTATTTTAACATGTTTTTGTAGTTGTTTTGGATGGAGGACAGACAAACAGATACGCATTCGAATATCATAAAAACATAAAATGAATGAAAATGGGCAAACCAAGTATGCAGAGAGAGAGAGAGAGAGAGAGAGAGAGGGAGAGAAAGAAAGAATAATAAGAACACACAAACAAAAAAAGGAAAAAGGAAAAAGGATTGTCAATGACATTTATACGAGTATGTCGAATGAATGAATGGTTGCTGCTGCTCCTGTTGAGGTATACATATGTATATGTGCATCTTCTTCCTCATGTGTTGCCTGTTATTACCTTGTTACCTCCACTTTTCCGACTCCGACTCCCACTCACCCATCCGTATGGAGCTCTGTCTACTTGGCCGTATTTGATGCGTATAATGGATTCGGTATTTCGGGTATTGTACGCTTACTTGGACACAGGCTTAGAAGCGTATTATTGAAGCTTATTAGAATACCATTGACTTGATATGGATGCATATACAGACACACACACACACACACACACACACACACACACACACACAAATACTTATAAATTTCTTGTATTTTTTCTTAGAAGGATTTCTTTCATGACAACAACAAGCACTGACTTTTCTTCCTCCAACTACTATGAACTGAATATGTGATTCTGATTCTGATTTGGTTAGGTTTAGTTTGATTTGGTTTGGTTTGATCTTGGTCTGGCTTATACTCATGTCTATAAGTAATACGCATATAGTATGCTATACATATGGGTCACGTACACGTAAATGTGAGGAGCTCCAGGCTTGTTTGTTTGTTTAGTCCAAACACATTTTTTTTGCTTATTGAAGTTTGCAAATTGTCTTGGCGCCGCCATTCGATATCATTGTACTCGTATCTTTCATACATCTCTATTTGTTTCTTCTGTTATTTTCATATTTCCTTTGCTTTGATTTTAAGGTATTAGTAAGGGAGTACGAGTACATACCGCTTACACTCTAATATACTCTATAAAATTGTATTGTATATTTGCTTAGGCATATAAATTATTTTAGTATGTATTAACTGTAAGTCAAAAATATAAAACCATTCTGATAGTTTAATCCAATGGAGGAAATAGAGAAAAACATTTTGGTTAAGTTTTAAGAATTCATTTAATAAGTTTTAGAGTTTCCTATGCTTATCCAAGATCAAAAGAGCAAACCAAATAAAAAATTAGATAATTCCATATATGTGCTTGTATATACAAACTTTTATAACCATATACAATTCCATAAAGCGCTAGTGACTATTATGACTTCTTACATTATGATTTTCGGACCCTAATAAAATTTTTCTGATATTTTATTCTTCATTTTCAAGTTGTCTTTCCCGCGATTAACTTCTTGATTGATTGGATCTCATGAAAGCGAGAACCACGTAAAAAGAATACTATACACTGTATACTGAGATATACATAAACACATTTCATTCAGTTCCACACTATTACTAATGCTAAATGACACTTAAGTAAACAATAGTCATTTGATTCCGGTCAGAATTTCTACCATTTAATAATGAACATCTCATTATGTTCGCCTGATTAAAACTTGAAAGCTCAATGAACATATGTTCTTTATTTTTCTCCAGATTGCTAACTTGATTTTAGCCACTTATAATTTCGTCTACGAATGAAAATTTTCATATTGAATTCCTTATTATTTTTACTGTTTGCCTGGTCATGTTACTCCACTAAAACGTTATAATCGAA